>JANJXV010000048.1:4060000-4095000 GCA_024803745.1 Megascapheus bottae
ACCCTATCCCCTAACCCTAACCCCTAACCCTAACCCTAATCCTAAACCTAACCCTTACCCTTACCTTACCCTAACCGTAACCCTAACCCTAACCGTAACCCATAAGCCTAACCATAACACTAACCCTAACCCTTACCCTTACCCTAAACCTAAACCTAAGTTTAACCCTAACCCTAACACTAAGCCTTACCCTTATCCTAACCCTAACCCTAACCCTAAACCTTACCCTTACCCTTACCCTAACCCTAACCCTAACCCTTACCCTAAACTAACCCTAACCGTAACCCTAACCCTTACCCTTACCTTAACCCTAACCCTAACCCTAAAACTTACCCTTGCCCTAACGCTAACCCTAACCCTAAACCGAACCCTAACATATATCCTTACCCGAAGCCTATCCCTAACCGTAACCATAACCCTAACCCTAACCCTAACCCTAATCTTTACCCTTACCCTAATCCTAACCCTAAACTTAACCCCAACCCTAACCCTAACCCTTACCCTAACCCTAACCCTTACCCTTACCCTAACCTTAACCCTAAACCTAACCCTAACCCTAACCCTAACCCTAACTCTAACACTTACCCAAACCCTTACCCTAACCCTAACCCTAACCTTAACCCTAACCCTTACCCTTACACTAACCCTAACCCTAACCCTAACACTTACCCTTACCCTAAGCCTAACCCTAACCGTAAACCTAACCTTAACCCTTCCCCTTACCCACACCCTAACCCTAACCTTAAACCTAACCCTAAATCTAACCCTAACCCTAAACTTAACCCTAAACCTTATCCTTACCCTAACACTAACCCTAACAATAACCCTAAACCTAACCCTTGCCCTTACCCTAAACCTAACCCTAACCCTAACCCTAACCATAACTCTAACCCTAACCTAATCCTAAACCTAACCCTAACCCTATCCCTAACCCTAACCCTAACCCTAACACTTACCCTTACCCTAAACCTTACCCTAACACTTACCCTTTCCCTAACCCCTAGCCTTACCCTAACCCTAACCTTAACACTTCCCCTTAACCTAACCCTAACCCTAACCCTAAATGTAACCCTTACCCTAACAGTAACCCTAACCCTAACCTAACCCTAACCCTAACCCTTACCCTAACCCTTACCTTTAACCCAACACTAACCCTAAACCTAACATATACTCTAACCCTAAACCTAAACTTAACCCCAACCCTAAAACTTAACCTAACCCTAACCCTAACCCTAACCCTAACCCTAACTTAACCCTAACCCTAAACCTAACCCTTGCCCTTACCCTAAACCTAACCCTAAACCTAACCCTAACCCTAACCCTAACCCTAAATCTAACCCTTACCCTTACCCTAACCCTAACCCTAAACCTAACCCTAACCCTTACCCTTACCCTAACCCTAAATCTAACCCTAACCCTTACCCTTACCCTAACCCTAACCCTAAAAATAACCCTAACCCTAACCTAACCCTAACCCTAAACCTAACCCTTGCCCTTACCCTAAACCTAACCCTAAACCTAACCATAACTCTAACCCTAACCATAACCCTAACCCATAAACCTAACCCTAACCCTAAATTTTACCCTTACAATAACCCTAACCCTAACCAGAACACTTACCCTAACCCTAACCCTAAACCTAACCCTTACCCACACCCTAACCCTAACCATAACCCTTACCCTTACCCTAAACTTAACCCTAACCCTAACTCTAACCCTTACCCTAACCCTAACCCTAACCATAACACTAACCCTTATCCTAACCCTAACCCGAACCCTAACCCTTAACCTAACCCTAATACTAACCCTAACCCTAACCCTAACACTAACCCCTAACCCTAACCCTAACAATAACACTAACCCCTAACCCTAACACTAACCCTAACCTTAAACCTTATCCTAACCCGAAACCTAACCCTGACACTTACCCTTACCCTAACCTCTACCCTAACCATAACCCTAACCTAACCCTAACTCTAACCCTTACTCTTACCCTAACCCTAAAGCTAACCATAACTCTTACCCTAACCCTAAACTTTACCCTTACCCTAAACCTAACCATAATCCTAACCCTAAACCTTACCTTTAACCTAAACCTAACCCTAACCCTTACGCTAAACCTAACCCTAACCCTAACCCTAACCTTTACCCTTACCTTAACCCTAACCCTACCCCTAACCCTTACCCTTACCCTAACGCTAACCCCTACCCTAAAGTTAACCGTAACACTAACCCTAACCCATACCCTTACCCTAAACCTAACCCTAAACCAAACTCTAATCGTAACACTAACCCTAACCCTAAATCTAACCCTAATCCTTACTCTTACACACACCCTAACTCTAACCTTAAACCTAACCCTAACTCTAACCCTAACCCTAAACTTAACCCTAACCCTTATTGTTACCCAAACCCTAACCCTAACCCTAACCCTAAACATAACCCTTACCTTTACGCTAACCCTAAACCTAAACCTAACCCTAACCTTACCCTTACCATTAGCCTAACCCTAACCCTAACCCTAACAATAACCTTAAACCTAACCCTTACCCTAACCCTAACACTTCCCCTAACCCTAACCGTAAACCTAACCCTAACCCTAACCCTTACCCTTACCCTAACCCTAACCCTAACCCTAAATCTAACCCTTACCCTTACACTAACCCTAACCATAACCCTAACCCTAACACTAACCCAAACCCCTAACACTAACAATAACACTAACCACTAACCCTAACCCTAATCCTAACCTTAAACTTATCCTAACCCGAACCCTAACCCTGACACTTACCCTTACCCTAACCTCTACCCTCACCATAACCCTGACCCTAACCCTTAACCTAACCCTAACCCTAACCCTAAAACTTAATCTTACCCTAACCCTAAACCAAACGATGATGCTAACCCTAACGCTAACCCTTACCCTTATCCTAAACCGTACCCGAACCCTAACCCTAAACCTTACCCTACCCTAAACCTACCCTAAACCTTACGCTAAAACTAACCCTAACACTAACCCTAACCCTTAACCTTATCTTAACCCTAACCCTAACCCTAACACTTACCCTTACCCTAACGCTAACCCTAACCCTAAACCTAACCCTAACCCTAACCCTAGCACATACCCATACCCTAACCCTAACCCTAACCCTAACCCTGACACTTACCCTTACCCTAACCTCTACCCTCACCATAACCCTAACCCTAACCCTTAACCTAACCCTAACCCTAACCCTAACACTTAATCTTACCCTAACCCTAAACCTAACCATAACCCTAACCATAACACTAACCCTTTCCCTTACCCTAAACCCTACCCTAACCCTAACCCTAAAACTTACCCTTACCCTAAACCTAACCCTAACCTTTACGCTAAACCTAACCCTAACCCTAACACTAACCATTATGCTAAACCTAACAATAACACTAACCCTAAACCTTACCCTTACCTTAACCCTAACCCTAAACCTAACACTTACCCTTACCCTAACGCTAACCCTAACCCTAAACCTAACCCTAACCCTAACCCTAGCGTATACCCATACACTAACCCTAACCCTAACCCTAACCCTAAACGTAGCCCTAATCCTAACCCTAACCCTAACCCTAAACATAACCCCTAATCCTAACCCTTAACCTAACTCTAACCCTAACTCCAACCCTTACCTTACCCTAACCCTAAACCTAACTCTAACCCTAACCCTAACACTAACACTAACCCTTACCCTACCCTAACCCTAAGCCTAACCCCTAAGCCTAACCCTAACCCTAACATTAATCCTTAACCTTATCCTAACCCTAACCCTAACCCTAACCCTAACCTTACCCTTACCCTATACCTAACCCTAAACCTAACCGTAACCCTAAGCCTAAACCTAACCTTAACCCTAACCCTAACCCAAACCCTAACCCTAAACCTTACCCTACCCTAAACCTCACACTAAGGCTAACCCCTTAGCCTAACCCTAACCCTAACATTAACCCTTACCCTTATCCTAACCCTAACCCTAACCCTTACACTTAACCTTACCCTAAACCCTACCTAACCCTAACGCTAATCCTAATCATTACCCTAACCCTAACTCTAACCCTAACACTTACCCTTACCGTAACACTAAACCTAACCTTAACCCTAACCCTCACCCTAACCCTTACCCTTATCCTAACCCTAACCCTAACCCTAACCCTAAACCTAACCCTAACGCATATCCTTACCCTAACCCTAACGCTAACCGTAACCGTAACACTAACCCTAACCGTAACCGTAACCGTAACCCTTACCCTAACCCTAACCCTAATCTTTACCCTTACCCTAACCCTAACTCTAAACTTAACCCCAACCCTAAACCTAACCGTAAACCTAACCCTAAACCTAACCCTAACTCTAACACTTACCCTAACCCTTACCCTAAATCTAACCCTAAGCTTAACCCTAACCCTTACCCTTATCCTTACCCTAACCCTAACCCTAACCCTTACCCTTACCTTAACCCTAACCCTAACCCTAAACCTTACCCTTACCCTAACGCTAACCCCAACCCTAAACTTAACACTAACCCTAATCCTAACCCTAACCCTAACCCTTACACTAACCCTAACCCTAACCCTAACCTTAACCCTAATCCTTTACCTAATCCTAACCCTAACCTTAACCGTAACCCTAACCCTTAACCTAACCCTAATATTAACCCTAACCCCTAACACTAACCCTTACCATAATCCTAACCCTAACCCTAACACTAACCCCTAAACCTAACCCTAACAATAACACTAACCCCTAACCCTAACACTAAACCTAACCCTAAACCTTATCCTAACCCGAACCCTAACCCTGACACTTACCCTTACCCTAACCTCTACCCTAAACATAACCCTAACCCTAACCCTAACCCTAACCCTTACTCTTACCCTAACCCTAAACCTAACCATAACCCTTACCCTAACCCTACCCTTACCCTTACCCTAAACCTAACCCTAACCCTAACCGTAAACCTTACCATTACCCTAAACCTAAACCTAACACTTACGCTAAACCTATCCCTAACCCTAACCCTAACCCTTACACTTACCATAACCCTAACCCTACCCCTAACACTTACCCTTACCCTAACGCTAACCCCAACCCTAAACTTAACCGTAAAACTAACCCTAATCCAAACCCTTACCGTAATCCTAACCCTAACCCTAACCCTAACCCTAAATCTAACCCTAACCCTTACCCTTACCCACACCCTAACCCTAACCTTAAACCTTACCCTAACTCTAACCCTAACACTAAACTTAACCCTTACCTTTACGCTATCCCTAACCCTAAAACTAACCCTTACCCTTACCCTTACCCTTACCCTAACCCTAACCCTAACCCTAAACTTAACCCTAACCCGTACCCTAACCTTAACCCTTACCCTAACCCTAAACCTAACCCTAACCCTAACCCTTACCCTTACACTAACCCTAACCCTAAACCTACCCCTAACCCTTACCCTTACACTAACCCTAATATTAAACCTAACCCATACCCTTACAATTGCCCTAACCCTAACCCTAAACTTAACCCATACCCTAAACCTAACCCTAACCCTAATCCTTACCATAACACTTACCCTTTCCCTAACGCCTACACTAACCCTAACCCTAACCCTAACACTTCCCCTTACCCTAAACCTAACCCTAACCCTACATCTAACCCTTACCCTTACACTAACCCTAACCCTAACCCTAACCCTAACCCTTACGCTAACCCTAACCCTAAACCCAACCCTAACCATTCCCCTAAACCTAAACTTAACCCCAACACTAACCCTAACCCTAACACTTACCCTAACGCTAAAGTTAAACTTTACCCTTACCCTAACCCTAACCTTTACCCCAACCCTAAAACTAAACCTAACCCTAACCCTAACCCTTACCCTAACCCTAACACTAACCCTAACCCTTATTCTAACCCTAACCCTAACCCTAACCCTTAACCTAACCATAACCCTAACCCTAACCATAACCCTAACCCTAACCCTTACCATAACCCTAACCCTAAACCTAACCCTAACACTAACCCTAAACCCTAACCCTGACAATAACACTAACCCCTAACCCTAACCCTAACCCTAAACCTTATCCTAACCCGAACATTAACCCTGACACTTACCCTTACCCTAACCTCTACCCTCACCATAACCCTAACCCTAATCTTTAACCTAACCCTAACCCTAACCCTAACACTTACTCTTACCCTAACCCTAAACCTAATCATAACCCAAACCCTAACTCTAACCCTTACCCTTACCCTAAACCCTACCCTAACCCTAACCCTAAACCTTACCCTTACCCTAAACCTAACCCTAACCCTTACGCTAAACCTAACCCTAACACTAACCCTAACCTTTACCCTTACCTTAACTCTAACCCTAACCCTTACCCTTACTCTAACGCTAACCCTAAACCTAAACCTAACCCTAACACTAACCCTAGCACATACACTTACCCTAACCCTAACCTTAACCCTAACCCTAACCGTAGCCCTAATCCTAACCCTAACCCTAACCCTAACCCTAACCCCTAACACTAACCCTTAACCTAACCCTAACACTAACTCTAACCCTTACCCTTACCCTAAACCTAAACCTAACTCTAACCCTAACCCTAATACTGACACTAACCCTTACCCTACCCTAAACCTAACCCTAACCCCTAAGCCTAACCCTAACCCTAACATTAACCCTTAACCTTATCCTAACCCTAACCCTAACTCTAACCTTATCCTTACCCTATCCCTAACCATAAACCTAACCCTAACCCTAAGCCTAACCCTAACCTTAACCCTAACCCTAACCCTAATCCTTACCCTTTCCCTAACCCTAACACTAAACCTAACACTAACCCTAACCCTAACCCTATCCCTTACCCTACCCTAACCCTAATCCTAACGCTAACGCCTTAGCCTAACCCTAACCCTAACATTAACCCTTACCCTTACCCTAACCCTAACCATAACTGTAACCCTTACACTTGCCCTTACCCTAAACCCCACCCTAACTCTAACGCTAATCCTAATCATTACCCTAACCCTAACCCTAACCCTAACCCTTACCCTCACCCTAACACTACACCTAACCTTAACCCTAACCCTCATCCTAACCCTTACCCTTATCCTAAACCTAACCCTAACCCTTACCCTAAACCTAACCCTAACCCTAACCCTTACCCTTACCTTAACCCTAACACTAATACTTACCCTTACCCTAACGCTAACCCTAAACCTTACCCTAACCAAACCCTAATCCTAACCCTAACCCTTACCCTTACACTAACCCTAACCCTAAACCTAAACCTAAACCTAACCCTAACCTTAACCATAACCCTTACCCTTACCCTAACACTAACCCTAACCCTAAACCTAACCCTAACCCTAAACCTAACACTTACCCTTAGCCTAACCCTAACCCTAAACCTAACCCTATCCCTTACCCTTACACTCACCCTAACCTTAACCTTAACCGTAACCCTAAGACTAACCCTAACCTTAACCATTACCCTTATCCTTACCCTAACCCTAACACTAACCCTAATTCTAAACCTATCCATAACCCTAAACCTAACCCTTACCCTTACCCTAAACGTAACCCTAACCCCAACCCTAACCCTAACCGTAACCTATAAGCCTAACCATAACCCTAACCCTAACCCTTACCCTTACCCTAACCCTAAACCTAACCTTAACCCTAACCTTAACACTAAGCCTTACCCTTATCCTAACCCTAACCCTAACCCTAAACCTTACCCTTACCGTAACCCTAACCCTAACCCTTACCCTAAACCTAACCCTAACCCTAACCCTTACCCTTACCTTAACCCTAACCCTAACCCTAAAACTTACCCTTGCCCTAACGCTAACCCTAACCCTAAACCAAACCCTAACACATATCCTTACCCGAAGCCTATCCCTAACCGTAACCGTAACCCTAACCCTAACCCTAACCCTAATCTTTACCCTTACCCTAACCCTAACCCTAAACTTAACCCCGAACCTAACCCTAACCCTTACCCTAACCCTAACCCTTACCCTTACCCTAACCTTAACCCTAAACCTAACCCTACCCTAACCCTAACCCTAACTCTAACACTTACCCAAACCCTTACCCTAACCCTAACCCTAACCTTAACCCTAACCCTTACCCTTACCCTAACCCTAACCCTAAACCTCACCCTAACCCTAACCCTAACACATACCGTAACCCTAACCCTAACCCTAACCATAGCCCTAACCCTAACCGTAAACCTAACCCTAACCCTTCCCCTTACCCACACCCTAACCCTAACCTTAAACCTAACCCTAAATCTAACCCTAACCCTAAACTTAACCCTAAACCTTAGCCTTACCCTAACATTAACCCTAACCCTAACCCTAACCCTAAACCTAAGCCTTGCCCTTACCCTAAACCTAACCCTAACCCTAACACTAACCCTAACTCTAACCCTAACCTAATCCTAAACCTAACCCTAACCCTTCCCCTTACCCACATGCTAACCCTAACCTTAAACCTAACCCTAAATCTAACCCTAACCCTAAACCTAACCCTAACCCTTACCCACACCCTAACCCTAACCTTAAACCTAACCCTAACTCTAACTCTAACCCTAACACTAACCCTAACCCTTACCCTTACCCTAAACCTAACCCTAAATTTAACCCTTACCTTTACGCTAACCCTAAGCCTAAACCTAACCCTAACCCTAACAACTAACCCTAATCTTTACCCTTACCCTAACCCTAACCCTAAACTTAACCCTTACCTAACCCTAAACCTAAACTTAACCCTAAGCCTTACCCTTACCCTAACCCTAACCCTAAACCTAACCCTAACCCTAACCCTAACACATACCCTTACCCTAACGCTAACTCTAACCCTAACCCTAACCATGGCCCTAACCCTAACCGTAAACCTAACCCTAACCCTTCCGTTTACCCACACCGTAACCCTAACCTTAAACCTAACCCTAAATCTAACCCTAACCCTAAACTTAACGCTAAACCTTATCCTTACCCTAACCCTAACCCTAAACCTAAACCTAACCCTTGACCTTGCCCTTACCCTAAACCTAAACCTAACCCTAACCCTAACCCTAACTCTAACCCTAACCTAATCCTAAACCTAACCCTAACCCTATCCCTAACCCTAACCCTAACCCTAACCCTAACACTTACCCTTACCCTAAACCTTACCCTAACACTTACCCTTTCCCTAACCCCTAGCCTTACCCTAACCCTAACCCTAACCCTAACCCTAACCATGGCCCTAACCCTAACCGTAAACCTAACCCTAACCCTTCCCTTTAACCACACCGTAACCCTAACCTTAAACCTAACCCTAAATCTAACCCTAACCCTAAACTTAACGCTAAACCTTATCCTTACCCTAACACTAACCCTAACCCTAACCCTAACCCTAAACCTAAACCTAACCCTTGACCTTGCCCTTACCCTAAACCTAAACCTAACCCTAACCCTAACCCTAACTCTAACCCTAACCTAATCCTAAACCTAACCCTAACCCTATCCCTAACCCTAACCCTAACCCTAACCCTAACACTTACCCTTAACCTAAACCTTACCCTAACACTTACCCTTTCCCTAACCCCTAGCCTTACCCTAACCCTAACCTTAACACTTCCCCTTAACCTAACCCTAACCCTAACCCTAAATGTAACCCTTGCCCTTACACTAACACTAACCCTAACCTAACCCTAACCCTAAACCTTACCCTAACCTTACCTTAAACCCAAAACTAACCCTAAACCTAACATTTACTCTAACCCTAAACCGAAACTTAACCCCAACCCTAAAACTTAACTTAACCCTAACCCTAAACCTTACCCTAAACCTAACCCTAACCCTAACCCTTATCCAAACCCTAACCCTAACCCTAACCCTTAACCTAACACTAACACTAATCCTAACCCCTAACCCTAACCCTTACCCTAAACCTAACCCTAACCCTAACACTAACCTTAAACCTAACCCTTACCTTAACCCTAACCCTTACTCTAACCCTAACCCTAAACCTAACCCTAACCCTAAACCTTACCCTTACCCTAATCCTAACCCTAACCCTAACCCTAAAGCTAACCCTTAACCTTACACTAACCCTAACCCTAAATCTAATCCTAACCCTTACCCTTACCCTAACCGAAAGTCTAAGCCTAACCCTTACCCTTACCCTAACCCTAACCCTAAACGCAACCCTAACCAAAAACCTAACCCTAACCCTAAACCTAACCCTTGCCCGTACCCTAAACCTAACCCTAAACCTAACCCTAACCATAACCCTAACCCATAAAACTAACCAGAACACTTACCCTAACCCTAACACTAAACCTAACCCTTACCCTTAACCTAACCCTAACAATAACCAGAACACTTGCCCTAACCCTAACCCTAACCCTAACCCTTACCCTAACCCTAACCCTAACCCTTACCCTAAGCCTAACCCTAACCCTTACCCTAACCCTAACCCTAACCCTAACCCCTAATCCTAACCCTTAACCTAACCCTAACCCTAACCCTAAGCCTTACCCTTACCCTAAACCTAAACCTAACCCTAAACCTAAACCTAAACCTAACACTAAAACTAACCCTAACCCCTAACACTAACCCTAACCCTAAACCTAACCCTAACCCTAACCCTAACCTTAAACCTAGCCCTTACCCTAACCCTAACCCTCACTCTAACCCTAACCCTAACCCTTACACTTACCCTAACCCTAACCCTAAATCTAACCCTTAACTTTTCACTAACCCTAACCCTAAACCTAACCCTAAACCTTACCCTTACCCTAACCCTAACTCTATACCTAACCCTTACCCTTACCCTAACCCTAAACCTAAACCTAACCCTAACCCTAAACTTAACCCTAACCCTAAACCTAACCCTTGCCCTTACCCTAAACCTAACCCTAAACCTAACCCTAACCCTAACCCTAATCCTAAACTTTACCCTTACCCTAACCATAACCCTAACGCTAAATCTAACCCTTACCCTTACACTAACCCTAACCCTAAACCTAACCCTAACCCTTACCCTTACCCTAACCCTAACTCTAACCCTAACCCTTACCCTTACACTAACCCTAACCCTAAACCTAACCCTAACCCTAAACCTAACCCTAACCCTAAACCTAACCCATGCCCTTACCCTAACCCTAACCCTAACGCTAAATCTAACCCTTACCCTTACACTAACCCTAACCCTAAACCTAACCCTAACCCTTACCCTTACCCTAACCCTAACTCTAACCCTAACCCTTACCCTTACACTTAACCTAACCCTACCCCTAAACCTAACCCTAACCCTAACCCTAACCAACCCTAAACCTAACCATAAACCTAACCCTAACCATAACCCTAACCCATAAACCTAACCCTAACCCTAATCTTTACCCTTACAATAACCCTAACCCAGACCAGAACACTTACCCTAACAATAACCCTAATGTTAACCCTTACCCTTACCCTAACCCTCACCCTAACCAGAAAACTTACCCTAACCCTAACCCTAACCCTTACCCTTATTCTAACCCTAACCCTAACCCTTACCCTTACCATAACCCTAACCCTTATGCTAATCCTAACCCTAACCCTTACACTAACCCTAACCCTAACCCTAACACCTAACCCTAACCTTTATCCTAACCCTAACCTTAACCCTTACCCTAACCCTAGCCCTAACCCTAACCCTAACCCCTAACCCTAACCCTTAACCTAACCCTAAACCTAACCCTAAGCCTTACCCTTACCCTAACCCTAAACCTAACTCTAACCCTAACCCTAACCCTAACCCTAACCCTTACCCTTACCCAAACCCTAAATCTAACCCTAACACTTACCCTTACCCACACCCTAACCCTAATATTAAACCTAACCCTAAATCTAACCCTAACCCTAAACTTAACCCTAAACCTTATCCTTACCCTAACACTAAACCTAACCCTAACCCTAACCCTAAACCTAACCCTTGCCCTTACCCTAAACCTAAACCTAACCCAAACCCTAACTCTAACCCTAACCTAATCCTAAACCTATCCCCAACCCTATCCCTAACCCTAACCCTAACCCTAACCCTAACACTTACCCTTACCCTAAACCGTACCCTAACACTTACACTTTCTCTAACCCCTGGCCTTACCCTAACCCTAACCTTAACACTTCCCCTTAACCTAATCCTAACCCTAACCATAAATGTAACCCTTACCCTTACACTAACCCTAACCCTAACCTAAACCTAACCCTAACACTTACCCTAACCCTTACCTTAACCCCAACACTAACCCTAAACCTAACATTTACCCTAACGCTAAACCTAACCTTTACCCTTACCCTAAACCTAAACCTAACCTTAACCCCAACCCTAAAATTTAACCTAACCCTAACCTTAACCCTTCCCCTAACCCTAACCCTAACCCTTATCCAAACCCTAAACCTAACCCTAACATTAACCCTTAACCTAACACTAACACCTACCCTAACCCCTAACCCTAACCCTTACCATAACCCTAACCCAAACCTAACACTAACCCTAACCCCTAAACCTAACACTAACAATAACACTAACCCCTACCCTAACCCTAAACCTAAACCTTATCCTAACCCAAACCTTAACCCTGACACTTACCCTTACCCTAACCTCTACCCTCACCATAAACCTAACCCTAATCCTTACCCTAACCCTAACCCTAACCCTAACACTAACCCTAACCATTATCCTACCCTAACCCTAACCCTCACCCTAACCCTTCCCCTTATCCTAACCCTAACCCTAACCCTAACCCTCAACCTTACCCTTACCCTAAACCTAACCCTAATCCTTACTCTAAACCTAAACCTAACCCTAATCCTAACCCTAACCTTACCCTTAACTTAACCCTAACCCTAACCCTTATCCTTACCCTAACGGTAACCCTAACCCTAACCCTAAGCCTTACCCTACCCTAACCCTAACCTTAACCCCAACCCTAAACCTAACCCTAACCTTAAGCCTAACCCTTACCCTTACCCTAACCCTAAACCTAAACCTAAACCTAACCGTAACCCTAACCCTTACCCTAACCCAAACCCTAATCCTAACCCTAACTCTGACCCTTACCCTAACCCTAACCCTAAAACTAAACCTAACCCTAAACCTAACCCTTACCCTAACCCTAAACCTAAACCTAACCTTAACCCTTACCCTTATCCTTACCCTAACCGTAACACTAACCCTAACCCTAAACCTAACCCTAACCCTAAAACTAAACCTTACCCTTACCCTAACCCTAACCCAAACCCTAACCCTAACTGTAACCCCTAAGCCTAACTCTAACCCTAATGCTAACCCTTACCCTTATCCTAACTCTAACCCTAACCCTAACCCTAAACATTACCCTTAACCTAACCCTAACCCTCACCCTAACCGTTACACTTATCCTAACACTAACCCTATCCCTAACCCTAAACCTTACCCTTACCCTAAACCTAACCCTAACCCTTACCCTAAACCTAACCCTAACCCTAACCCTAACCCTAACCCTTACCCTTACCTTAACCCTAACCCTAACCCTAACACTTACCCTTACCCTAACGCTAAACCTAACCGTAACCCTAAGCCTTACCCTTACCCTAACCCTAACCCTAAACCTAACCCTTGGCCTTACCCTAAACCTAACCCTAAACCTAACACTAACCCTAACCCTAACCCATAAACCTAACCAAACTTACCCTAACCCTAACCCTAACCCTTACCCTTACCCTAACCCTACCCCTAAACCTAACCCTTACCCTAACCCTAACCCTAACCCTTACCGTAAGCCTAACCCTAACCCTTACCCTAACCCTAACCCTAACCCTAAACCCTAACCCTAACCCTTAACCTAACCCTAACCCTAACCCTAAGCCTTACCCTTACCCTAACCCTAAACCTAAATCTAACCCTAACCCTAACCCTAACCCTAACCCTTACCCTTACCCTAAAGCTAACCCTAACCCTTACCCTAACCCTAACCCTAACCCTAACCCTAACCGTAGCCCTGACCCTAACCCTAAACCTAACCCTAACCCTTACCCTTACCCACACCCTAAACCTAACTTTAAATCTAACCCTAAATCTAACCCTAACCCTAAACTTAACCCTAAACCTTATCCTTACCCTAACACAAATCCTAACCCTAACCCTAAACCTAACCCTTGCCCTTACCCTAAACCTAAACCTAACCCTAACCCTAATCCTAACTCTAACCCTAACCTAATCCTAAACCTAACCCTAACCCTATCCCTAACCCTAACACTAACCCTAACCCTAACACTTACCCTTACCCTAAAACTTACCCTAACACTTACCCTTTCCCTAACCGCTAGCCTTACTCTAACCCTAACCTTAACACTTCCCCTTAACCTAACCCTAACCCGAAATGTAACCCTCACCCTTACAATAAACCTAACTCTAATCTAACCCTAACCCTAACACTTACCCTAAACCTTACCTTAATCCCAACACTAACCCTAAACCTAAAATTTACCCTAACGCTAAACCTAACCTTTACCCTTACCCTAACCCTAAACCTAACCTTAACCCCAACCTTAAAACTTAACCTAACCCTAACACTAACCCTTACTCTAACCCTTACCATAACACTAACCCTAACACTAACCCTAACCCCTAACCCTAACCCTAACAATAACACTAACCCCTAACCCTAACCCTAAACCTAAAGCTTATCCTAACCCAAACCCTAACCCTGACACTTACCCTTACCCTAACCTCTACCCTCACCATAACCCTAACGCTAACCCTTACCCTAACCCTAACCCTAACCCTAACCCTAACCCTAACTGTAACCCCTAAGCCTAACTCTAACCCTAATGCTAACCCTTACCCTTATTCTAACTCTAACCCTAACCCTAACCCTAAACATTACCCTAAACCTAACCCTAACCCTCACCCTAACCGTTACACTTATCCTAACACTAACCCTATCCCTAACCCTAAACCTTACCCTTACCCTAAACCTAACCCTAACCCTTACCCTAAACCTAACCCTAACCCTAACCCTTACCCTTACCTTAACCCTAACCCTAACCCTAACACTTACCCTTACCCTAACGCTAACCCTAACCGTAACCCTAAGCCTTACCCTTACCCTAACCCTAACCCTAAACCTAACCCTTGCCCTTACCCTAAACCTAAACCTAAACCTAACCCTAACCCTAACCCTAACCCATAAACCTAACCAAACTTACCCTACCCCTAAACCTAACCCTTACCCTAACCCTAACCCTAACCCTTACCGTAAGCCTAACCCTAACCCTTACCCTAACCCTAACCCTAACCCTAAACCCTAACACTAACCCTTAACCTAACCCTAAACCTAACCCTAAGCCTTCCCCTTACCCTAACCCTAAACCTAAATCTAACCCTAACCCTTACCCTTACCCTAACGCTAACCCTAACCCTTACCCTAACCCTAACCCTAAACCTAACCCTAACCGTAGCCCTGACCCTAACCCTAAACCTAACCCTAACCCTTACCCTTACCCACACCCTAACCCTAACTTTAAATCTAACCCTAAATCTAACCCTAACCCTAAACTTAACCCTAAACCTTATCCTTACCCTAACATAAATCCTAACCCTAACCCTAAACCTAACCCTTGCCCTTACCCTAAACCTAAACCTAACCCTAACCCTAACTCTAACCCTAACCTAATCCTAAACCTAACCCTAACCCTATCCCTAACCCTAACACTAACCCTAACCCTAACACTTACCCTTATCCTAAAACTTACCCTAACACTTACCCTTTCCCTAACCGCTAGCCTTACTCTAACCCTAACCTTAACACTTCCCCTTAACCTAACCCTAACCCGAAATGTAACCCTCACCCTTACAATAAACCTAACTCTAATCTAACCCTAACCCTAACACTAACCCTAACCCTTACCTTAATCCCAACACTAACCCTAAACCTAACATTTACCCTAACGCTAAACCTAACTTTTACCCTTACCCTAACCCTAAACCTAACCTTAGCCCCAACCCTAAAACTTAACCTAACCCTAACACTAACCCTTACTCTAACCCTTACCATAACACTAACCCTAACACTAACCCTAACCCCTAACCCTAACCCTAACAATAACACTAACCCCTAACCCTAACCCTAAACCTAAACCTTATCCTAACCCAAACCCTAACCCTGATACTTACCCTTACCCTAAATTCTACCCTCACCATAACCCTAAACCTAACCCTTACCCTAACCCTAACCCTAACCCTAACCCTAACTGTAACCCCTAAGCCTAACTCTAACCCTAATGCTAACCCTTACCCTTATCCTAACTCTAACCCTAACCCCTAACCCTAACCCTTAACCTAACCCTAACCCTAACCCTAACACCTAACCCTAACCCTTAACCTAACCCTAACCCTAACCCTAACCCCTAACCCTTACCCTTACCCTAAACCTAACCCTTAGCCTAATCCTAACCCTAACCCTTACACTAACCCTAACCCTAACCCTAACACCTAACCCTAACCTTTATCCTAACCCTAACCTTAACCCTTACCCTAACCCTAGCCCTAACCCTAACCCTAACCCCTAACCCTAACCCTTAACCTAACCCTAAACCTAACCCTAAGCCTTACCCTTACCCTAACCCTAAACCTAACTCTAACCCTAACCCTAACCCTAACCCTAACCCTTACCCTTACCCAAACCCTAAATCTAACCCTAACACTTACCCTTACCCACACCCTAACCCTAATATTAAACCTAACCCTAAATCTAACCCTAACCCTAAACTTAACCCTAAACCTTATCCTTACCCTAACACTAAACCTAACCCTAACCCTAACCCTAAACCTAACCCTTGCCCTTACCCTAAACCTAAACCTAACCCAAACCCTAACTCTAACCCTAACCTAATCCTAAACCTATCCCCAACCCTATCCCTAACCCTAACCCTAACCCTAACCCTAACACTTACCCTTACCCTAAACCGTACCCTAACACTTACACTTTCTCTAACCCCTGGCCTTACCCTAACCCTAACCTTAACACTTCCCCTTAACCTAATCCTAACCCTAACCATAAATGTAACCCTTACCCTTACACTAACCCTAACCCTAACCTAAACCTAACCCTAACACTTACCCTAACCCTTACCTTAACCCCAACACTAACCCTAAACCTAACATTTACCCTAACGCTAAACCTAACCTTTACCCTTACCCTAAACCTAAACCTAACCTTAACCCCAACCCTAAAATTTAACCTAACCCTAACCTTAACCCTTCCCCTAACCCTAACCCTAACCCTTATCCAAACCCTAAACCTAACCCTAACATTAACCCTTAACCTAACACTAACACCTACCCTAACCCCTAACCCTAACCCTTACCATAACCCTAACCCAAACCTAACACTAACCCTAACCCCTAAACCTAACACTAACAATAACACTAACCCCTACCCTAACCCTAAACCTAAACCTTATCCTAACCCAAACCTTAACCCTGACACTTACCCTTACCCTAACCTCTACCCTCACCATAAACCTAACCCTAATCCTTACCCTAACCCTAACCCTAACCCTAACACTAACCCTAACCATTATCCTACCCTAACCCTAACCCTCACCCTAACCCTTCCCCTTATCCTAACCCTAACCCTAACCCTAACCCTCAACCTTACCCTTACCCTAAACCTAACCCTAATCCTTACTCTAAACCTAAACCTAACCCTAATCCTAACCCTAACCTTACCCTTAACTTAACCCTAACCCTAACCCTTATCCTTACCCTAACGGTAACCCTAACCCTAACCCTAAGCCTTACCCTACCCTAACCCTAACCTTAACCCCAACCCTAAACCTAACCCTAACCTTAAGCCTAACCCTTACCCTTACCCTAACCCTAAACCTAAACCTAAACCTAACCGTAACCCTAACCCTTACCCTAACCCAAACCCTAATCCTAACCCTAACTCTGACCCTTACCCTAACCCTAACCCTAAAACTAAACCTAACCCTAAACCTAACCCTTACCCTAACCCTAAACCTAAACCTAACCTTAACCCTTACCCTTATCCTTACCCTAACCGTAACACTAACCCTAACCCTAAACCTAACCCTAACCCTAAACCTAAACCTTACCCTTACCCTAACCCTAACCCAAACCCTAACCCTAACTGTAACCCCTAAGCCTAACTCTAACCCTAATGCTAACCCTTACCCTTATCCTAACTCTAACCCTAACCCTAACCCTAAACATTACCCTTAACCTAACCCTAACCCTCACCCTAACCGTTACACTTATCCTAACACTAACCCTATCCCTAACCCTAAACCTTACCCTTACCCTAAACCTAACCCTAACCCTTACCCTAAACCTAACCCTAACCCTAACCCTAACCCTAACCCTTACCCTTACCTTAACCCTAACCCTAACCCTAACACTTACCCTTACCCTAACGCTAAACCTAACCGTAACCCTAAGCCTTACCCTTACCCTAACCCTAACCCTAAACCTAACCCTTGGCCTTTCCCTAAACCTAACCCTAAACCTAACACTAACCCTAACCCTAACCCATAAACCTAACCAAACTTACCCTAACCCTAACCCTAACCCTTACCCTTACCCTAACCCTACCCCTAAACCTAACCCTTACCCTAACCCTAACCCTAACCCTTACCGTAAGCCTAACCCTAACCCTTACCCTAACCCTAACCCTAACCCTAAACCCTAACCCTAACCCTTAACCTAACCCTAACCCTAACCCTAAGCCTTACCCTTACCCTAACCCTAAACCTAAATCTAACCCTAACCCTAACCCTAACCCTAACCCTTACCCTTACCCTAAAGCTAACCCTAACCCTTACCCTAACCCTAACCCTAACCCTAACCCTAACCGTAGCCCTGACCCTAACCCTAAACCTAACCCTAACCCTTACCCTTACCCACACCCTAAACCTAACTTTAAATCTAACCCTAAATCTAACCCTAACCCTAAACTTAACCCTAAACCTTATCCTTACCCTAACACAAATCCTAACCCTAACCCTAAACCTAACCCTTGCCCTTACCCTAAACCTAAACCTAACCCTAACCCTAATCCTAACTCTAACCCTAACCTAATCCTAAACCTAACCCTAACCCTATCCCTAACCCTAACACTTACCCTTACCCTAAAACTTACCCTAACACTTACCCTTTCCCTAACCGCTAGCCTTACTCTAACCCTAACCTTAACACTTCCCCTTAACCTAACCCTAACCCGAAATGTAACCCTCACCCTTACAATAAACCTAACTCTAATCTAACCCTAACCCTAACACTTACCCTAAACCTTACCTTAATCCCAACACTAACCCTAAACCTAAAATTTACCCTAACGCTAAACCTAACCTTTACCCTTACCCTAACCCTAAACCTAACCTTAACCCCAACCTTAAAACTTAACCTAACCCTAACACTAACCCTTACTCTAACCCTTACCATAACACTAACCCTAACACTAACCCTAACCCCTAACCCTAACCCTAACAATAACACTAACCCCTAACCCTAACCCTAAACCTAAAGCTTATCCTAACCCAAACCCTAACCCTGACACTTACCCTTACCCTAACCTCTACCCTCACCATAACCCTAACGCTAACCCTTACCCTAACCCTAACCCTAACCCTAACCCTAACCCTAACTGTAACCCCTAAGCCTAACTCTAACCCTAATGCTAACCCTTACCCTTATTCTAACTCTAACCCTAACCCTAACCCTAAACATTACCCTAAACCTAACCCTAACCCTCACCCTAACCGTTACACTTATCCTAACACTAACCCTATCCCTAACCCTAAACCTTACCCTTACCCTAAACCTAACCCTAACCCTTACCCTAAACCTAACCCTAACCCTAACCCTTACCCTTACCTTAACCCTAACCCTAACCCTAACACTTACCCTTATCCTAACGCTAACCCTAACCGTAACCCTAAGCCTTACCCTTACCCTAACCCTAACCCTAAACCTAACCCTTGCCCTTACCCTAAACCTAAACCTAAACCTAACCCTAACCCTAACCCTAACCCATAAACCTAACCAAACTTACCCTACCCCTAAACCTAACCCTTACCCTAACCCTAACCCTAACCCTTACCGTAAGCCTAACCCTAACCCTTACCCTAACCCTAACCCTAACCCTAAACCCTAACACTAACCCTTAACCTAACCCTAAACCTAACCCTAAGCCTTACCCTTACCCTAACCCTAAACCTAAATCTAACCCTAACCCTTACCCTTACCCTAACGCTAACCCTAACCCTTACCCTAACCCTAACCCTAAACCTAACCCTAACCGTAGCCCTGACCCTAACCCTAAACCTAACCCTAACCCTTACCCTTACCCACACCCTAACCCTAACTTTAAATCTAACCCTAAATCTAACCCTAACCCTAAACTTAACCCTAAACCTTATCCTTACCCTAACATAAATCCTAACCCTAACCCTAAACCTAACCCTTGCCCTTACCCTAAACCTAAACCTAACCCTAACCCTAACTCTAACCCTAACCTAATCCTAAACCTAACCCTAACCCTATCCCTAACCCTAACACTAACCCTAACCCTAACACTTACCCTTATCCTAAAACTTACCCTAACACTTACCCTTTCCCTAACCGCTAGCCTTACTCTAACCCTAACCTTAACACTTCCCCTTAACCTAACCCTAACCCGAAATGTAACCCTCACCCTTACAATAAACCTAACTCTAATCTAACCCTAACCCTAACACTAACCCTAACCCTTACCTTAATCCCAACACTAACCCTAAACCTAACATTTACCCTAACGCTAAACCTAACTTTTACCCTTACCCTAACCCTAAACCTAACCTTAGCCCCAACCCTAAAACTTAACCTAACCCTAACACTAACCCTTACTCTAACCCTTACCATAACACTAACCCTAACACTAACCCTAACCCCTAACCCTAACCCTAACAATAACACTAACCCCTAACCCTAACCCTAAACCTAAACCTTATCCTAACCCAAACCCTAACCCTGATACTTACCCTTACCCTAAATTCTACCCTCACCATAACCCTAAACCTAACCCTTACCCTAACCCTAACCCTAACCCTAACCCTAACTGTAACCCCTAAGCCTAACTCTAACCCTAATGCTAACCCTTACCCTTATCCTAACTCTAACCCTAACCCCTAACCCTAACCCTTAACCTAACCCTAACCCTAACCCTAACACCTAACCCTAACCCTTAACCTAACCCTAACCCTAACCCTAACCCCTAACCCTTACCCTTACCCTAAACCTAACCCTTAGCCTAATCCTAACCCTAACCCTTACACTAACCCTAACCCTAACCCTAACACCTAACCCTAACCTTTATCCTAACCCTAACCTTAACCCTTACCCTAACCCTAGCCCTAACCCTAACCCTAACCCCTAACCCTAACCCTTAACCTAACCCTAAACCTAACCCTAAGCCTTACCCTTACCCTAACCCTAAACCTAACTCTAACCCTAACCCTAACCCTAACCCTAACCCTTACCCTTACCCAAACCCTAAATCTAACCCTAACACTTACCCTTACCCACACCCTAACCCTAATATTAAACCTAACCCTAAATCTAACCCTAACCCTAAACTTAACCCTAAACCTTATCCTTACCCTAACACTAAACCTAACCCTAACCCTAACCCTAAACCTAACCCTTGCCCTTACCCTAAACCTAAACCTAACCCAAACCCTAACTCTAACCCTAACCTAATCCTAAACCTATCCCCAACCCTATCCCTAACCCTAACCCTAACCCTAACCCTAACACTTACCCTTACCCTAAACCGTACCCTAACACTTACACTTTCTCTAACCCCTGGCCTTACCCTAACCCTAACCTTAACACTTCCCCTTAACCTAATCCTAACCCTAACCATAAATGTAACCCTTACCCTTACACTAACCCTAACCCTAACCTAAACCTAACCCTAACACTTACCCTAACCCTTACCTTAACCCCAACACTAACCCTAAACCTAACATTTACCCTAACGCTAAACCTAACCTTTACCCTTACCCTAAACCTAAACCTAACCTTAACCCCAACCCTAAAATTTAACCTAACCCTAACCTTAACCCTTCCCCTAACCCTAACCCTAACCCTTATCCAAACCCTAAACCTAACCCTAACATTAACCCTTAACCTAACACTAACACCTACCCTAACCCCTAACCCTAACCCTTACCATAACCCTAACCCAAACCTAACACTAACCCTAACCCCTAAACCTAACACTAACAATAACACTAACCCCTACCCTAACCCTAAACCTAAACCTTATCCTAACCCAAACCTTAACCCTGACACTTACCCTTACCCTAACCTCTACCCTCACCATAAACCTAACCCTAATCCTTACCCTAACCCTAACCCTAACCCTAACACTAACCCTAACCATTATCCTACCCTAACCCTAACCCTCACCCTAACCCTTCCCCTTATCCTAACCCTAACCCTAACCCTAACCCTCAACCTTACCCTTACCCTAAACCTAACCCTAATCCTTACTCTAAACCTAAACCTAACCCTAATCCTAACCCTAACCTTACCCTTAACTTAACCCTAACCCTAACCCTTATCCTTACCCTAACGGTAACCCTAACCCTAACCCTAAGCCTTACCCTACCCTAACCCTAACCTTAACCCCAACCCTAAACCTAACCCTAACCTTAAGCCTAACCCTTACCCTTACCCTAACCCTAAACCTAAACCTAAACCTAACCGTAACCCTAACCCTTACCCTAACCCAAACCCTAATCCTAACCCTAACTCTGACCCTTACCCTAACCCTAACCCTAAAACTAAACCTAACCCTAAACCTAACCCTTACCCTAACCCTAAACCTAAACCTAACCTTAACCCTTACCCTTATCCTTACCCTAACCGTAACACTAACCCTAACCCTAAACCTAACCCTAACCCTAAACCTAAACCTTACCCTTACCCTAACCCTAACCCAAACCCTAACCCTAACTGTAACCCCTAAGCCTAACTCTAACCCTAATGCTAACCCTTACCCTTATCCTAACTCTAACCCTAACCCTAACCCTAAACATTACCCTTAACCTAACCCTAACCCTCACCCTAACCGTTACACTTATCCTAACACTAACCCTATCCCTAACCCTAAACCTTACCCTTACCCTAAACCTAACCGTAACCCTTACCCTAAACCTAACCCTAACCCTAACCCTAACCCTAACCCTTACCCTTACCTTAACCCTAACCCTAACCCTAACACTTACCCTTACCCTAACGCTAAACCTAACCGTAACCCTAAGCCTTACCCTTACCCTAACCCTAACCCTAAACCTAACCCTTGGCCTTACCCTAAACCTAACCCTAAACCTAACACTAACCCTAACCCTAACCCATAAACCTAACCAAACTTACCCTAACCCTAACCCTAACCCTTACCCTTACCCTAACCCTACCCCTAAACCTAACCCTTACCCTAACCCTAACCCTAACCCTTACCGTAAGCCTAACCCTAACCCTTACCCTAACCCTAACCCTAACCCTAAACCCTAACCCTAACCCTTAACCTAACCCTAACCCTAACCCTAAGCCTTACCCTTACCCTAACCCTAAACCTAAATCTAACCCTAACCCTAACCCTTACCCTTACCTAAAGCTAACCCTAACCCTTACCCTAACCCTAACCCTAACCCTAACCCTAACCGTAGCCCTGACCCTAACCCTAAACCTAACCCTAACCCTTACCCTTACCCACACCCTAAACCTAACTTTAAATCTAACCCTAAATCTAACCCTAACCCTAAACTTAACCCTAAACCTTATCCTTACCCTAACACAAATCCTAACCCTAACCCTAAACCTAACCCTTGCCCTTACCCTAAACCTAAACCTAACCCTAACCCTAATCCTAACTCTAACCCTAACCTAATCCTAAACCTAACCCTAACCCTATCCCTAACCCTAACACTAACCCTAACCCTAACACTTACCCTTACCCTAAAACTTACCCTAACACTTACCCTTTCCCTAACCGCTAGCCTTACTCTAACCCTAACCTTAACACTTCCCCTTAACCTAACCCTAACCCGAAATGTAACCCTCACCCTTACAATAAACCTAACTCTAATCTAACCCTAACCCTAACACTTACCCTAAACCTTACCTTAATCCCAACACTAACCCTAAACCTAAAATTTACCCTAACGCTAAACCTAACCTTTACCCTTACCCTAACCCTAAACCTAACCTTAACCCCAACCTTAAAACTTAACCTAACCCTAACACTAACCCTTACTCTAACCCTTACCATAACACTAACCCTAACACTAACCCTAACCCCTAACCCTATCCCTAACAATAACACTAACCCCTAACCCTAACCCTAAACCTAAAGCTTATCCTAACCCAAACCCTAACCCTGACACTTACCCTTACCCTAACCTCTACCCTCACCATAACCCTAACGCTAACCCTTACCCTAACCCTAACCCTAACCCTAACCCTAACCCTAACTGTAACCCCTAAGCCTAACTCTAACCCTAATGCTAACCCTTACCCTTATTCTAACTCTAACCCTAACCCTAACCCTAAACATTACCCTAAACCTAACCCTAACCCTCACCCTAACCGTTACACTTATCCTAACACTAACCCTATCCCTAACCCTAAACCTTACCCTTACCCTAAACCTAACCCTAACCCTTACCCTAAACCTAACCCTAACCCTAACCCTTACCCTTACCTTAACCCTAACCCTAACCCTAACACTTACCCTTACCCTAACGCTAACCCTAACCGTAACCCTAAGCCTTACCCTTACCCTAACCCTAACCCTAAACCTAACCCTTGCCCTTACCCTAAACCTAAACCTAAACCTAACCCTAACCCTAACCCTAACCCATAAACCTAACCAAACTTACCCTACCCCTAAACCTAACCCTTACCCTAACCCTAACCCTAACCCTTACCGTAAGCCTAACCCTAACCCTTACCCTAACCCTAACCCTAACCCTAAACCCTAACACTAACCCTTAACCTAACCCTAAACCTAACCCTAAGCCTTACCCTTACCCTAACCCTAAACCTAAATCTAACCCTAACCCTTACCCTTACCCTAACGCTAACCCTAACCCTTACCCTAACCCTAACCCTAAACCTAACCCTAACCGTAGCCCTGACCCTAACCCTAAACCTAACCCTAACCCTTACCCTTACCCACACCCTAACCCTAACTTTAAATCTAACCCTAAATCTAACCCTAACCCTAAACTTAACCCTAAACCTTATCCTTACCCTAACATAAATCCTAACCCTAACCCTAAACCTAACCCTTGCCCTTACCCTAAACCTAAACCTAACCCTAACCCTAACTCTAACCCTAACCTAATCCTAAACCTAACCCTAACCCTATCCCTAACCCTAACACTAACCCTAACCCTAACACTTACCCTTATCCTAAAACTTACCCTAACACTTACCCTTTCCCTAACCGCTAGCCTTACTCTAACCCTAACCTTAACACTTCCCCTTAACCTAACCCTAACCCGAAATGTAACCCTCACCCTTACAATAAACCTAACTCTAATCTAACCCTAACCCTAACACTAACCCTAACCCTTACCTTAATCCCAACACTAACCCTAAACCTAACATTTACCCTAATGCTAAACCTAACTTTTACCCTTACCCTAACCCTAAACCTAACCTTAGCCCCAACCCTAAAACTTAACCTAACCCTAACACTAACCCTTACTCTAACCCTTACCATAACACTAACCCTAACACTAACCCTAACCCCTAACCCTAACAATAACACTAACCCCTAACCCTAACCCTAAACCTAAACCTTATCCTAACCCAAACCCTAACCCTGATACTTACCCTTACCCTAAATTCTACCCTCACCATAACCCTAAACCTAACCCTTACCCTAACCCTAACCCTAACCCTAACCCTAACTGTAACCCCGAAGCCTAACTCTAACCCTAATGCTAACCCTTACCCTTATCCTAACTCTAACCCTAACCCTAACCCTAACCATTACCCTAAACCTAACCCTAACCCTCACCCTAACCGTTACCCTTATCCTAACACTAACTCTATCCCTAACCCTAAACCTTACCCTTACCCTAAACCTAACCCTAACCCTTACCCTAAACGTTACCCTAACCCTAACCCTAACCCTAACCCTAACCCTAACACTTACCCTTACCCTAAACCTTACCCTAACACTTACCCTTTCCCTAACCCCTAGCCTTACCCTAACCCTAACCTTAACACTTCCCCTTAACCTAACCCTAACCCTAACCCTAAATGTAACCCTTGCCCTTACACTAACACTAACCCTAACCTAACCCTAACCCTAAACCTTACCCTAACCTTACCTTAAACCCAAAACTAACCCTAAACCTAACATTTACTCTAACCCTAAACCGAAACTTAACCCCAACCCTAAAACTTAACTTAACCCTAACCCTAAACCTTACCCTAAACCTAACCCTAAACCTAACCCTTATCCAAACCCTAACCCTAACCCTAACCCTTAACCTAACACTAACACTAATCCTAACCCCTAACCCTAACCCTTACCCTAAACCTAACCCTAACCCTAACACTAACCTTAAACCTAACCCTTACCTTAACCCTAACCCTTACTCTAACCCTAACCCTAACCCTAACCCTAACCCTAAACCTTACCCTTACCCTAATCCTAACCCTAACCCTAACCCTAAAGCTAACCCTTAACCTTACACTAACCCTAACCCTAAATCTAATCCTAACCCTTACCCTTACCCTAACCGAAAGTCTAAGCCTAACCCTTACCCTTACCCTAACCCTAACCCTAAACGCAACCCTAACCAAAAACCTAACCCTAACCCTAAACCTAACCCTTGCCCGTACCCTAAACCTAACCCTAAACCTAACCCTAACCATAACCCTAACCCATAAAACTAACCAGAACACTTACCCTAACCCTAACACTAAACCTAACCCTTACCCTTAACCTAACCCTAACAATAACCAGAACACTTGCCCTAACCCTAACCCTAACCCTAACCCTTACCCTAACCCTAACCCTAACCCTTACCCTAAGCCTAACCCTAACCCTTACCCTAACCCTAACCCTAACCCTAACCCCTAACCCTAACCCTTAACCTAACCCTAACCCTAACCCTAAGCCTTACCCTTACCCTAAACCTAAACCTAACCCTAACCCTAAACCTAAACCTAACACTAAAACTAACCCTAACCCCTAACACTAACCCTAACCCTAAACCTAACCCTAACCCTAACCCTAACCTTAAACCTAGCCCTTACCCTAACCCTAACCCTCACTCTAACCCTAACCCTAACCCTTACCCTTACCCTAACCCTAACCCTAAATCTAACCCTTAACTTTTCACTAACCCTAACCCTAAACCTAACCCTAAACCTTACCCTTACCCTAACCCTAACTCTATACCTAACCCTTACCCTTACCCTAACCCTAAACCTAAACCTAACCCTAACCCTAAACTTAACCCTAACCCTAAACCTAACCCTTGCCCTTACCCTAAACCTAACCCTAAACCTAACCCTAACCCTAACCCTAAT
This sequence comes from Megascapheus bottae, assembly GCA_024803745.1. NCBI lineage: Eukaryota > Metazoa > Chordata > Mammalia > Rodentia > Geomyidae > Megascapheus > Megascapheus bottae. The sequence goes on from JANJXV010000048.1 coordinate 4,087,681, forward strand.
CCTAAACTTTACCCTTACCCTAACCATAACCCTAACGCTAAATCTAACCCTTACCCTTACACTAACCCTAACCCTAAACCTAACCCTAACCCTTACCCTTACCCTAACCCTAACTCTAACCCTAACCCTTACCCTTACACTAACCCTAACCCTAAACCTAACCCTAACCCTAAACCTAACCCTAACCCTAAACCTAACCCTTGCCCTTACCCTAACCCTAACCCTAACGCTAAATCTAACCCTTACCCTTACACTAACCCTAACCCTAAACCTAACCCTAACCCTTACCCTTACCCTAACCCTAACTCTAACCCTAACCCTTACCCTTACACTTAACCTAACCCTAACCCTAAACCTAACCCTAACCCTAACCCTAACCAACCCTAAACCTAACCATAAACCTAACCCTAACCATAACCCTAACCCATAAACCTAACCCTAACCCTAATCTTTACCCTTACAATAACCCTAACCCAGACCAGAACACTTACCCTAACAATAACCCTAATGTTAACCCTTACCCTTACCCTAACCCTCACCCTAACCAGAAAACTTACCCTAACCCTAACCCTAACCCTTACCCTTATTCTAACCCTAACCCTAACCCTTACCCTTACCATAACCCTAACCCTTATGCTAATCCTAACGCTAACCCTTACACAAACCCTAACCCTAACCCTAACCCCTAACCCTAACCCTTAACCTAACCCTAACCCTAACCCTAACACCTAACCCTAACCCTTAACCTAACCCTAACCCTAACCCTAACCCCTAACCCTTACCCTTACCCTAAACCTAACCCTTAGCCTAATCCTAACCCTAACCCTTACACTAACCCTAACCCTAACCCTAACACCTAACCCTAAACTTTATCCTAACACTAACCTTAACCCTTACCCTAACCCTAGCCCTAACCCTAACCCTAACCCCTAACCCTAACCCTTAACCTAACCCTAAACCTAACCCTAAGCCTTACCCTTACCCTAACCCTAAACCTAACTCTAACCCTAACCCTAACCCTAACCCTAACCCTTACCCTTACCCAAACCCTAAATCTAACCCTAACACTTACCCTTACCCACACCCTAACCCTAATATTAAACCTAACCCTAAATCTAACCCTAACCCTAAACTTAACCCTAAACCTTATCCTTACCCTAACACTAAACCTAACCCTAACCCTAACCCTAAACCTAACCCTTGCCCTTACCCTAAACCTAAACCTAACCCAAACCCTAACTCTAACCCTAACCTAATCCTAAACCTATCCCCAACCCTATCCCTAACCCTAACCCTAACCCTAACCCTAACACTTACCCTTACCCTAAACCGTACCCTAACACTTACACTTTCTCTAACCCCTGGCCTTACCCTAACCCTAAACTTAACACTTCCCCTTAACCTAATCCTAACCCTAACCATAAATGTAACCCTTACCCTTACACTAACCCTAACCCTAACCTAAACCTAACCCTAACACTTACCCTAACCCTTACCTTAACCCCAACACTAACCCTAAACCTAACATTTACCCTAACGCTAAACCTAACCTTTACCCTTACCCTAAACCTAAACCTAACCTTAACCCCAACCCTAAAATTTAACCTAACCCTAACCTTAACCCTTCCCCTAACCCTAACCCTAACCCTTATCCAAACCCTAAACCTAACCCTAACATTAACCCTTAACCTAACACTAACACCTACCCTAACCCCTAACCCTAACCCTTACCATAACCCTAACCCAAACCTAACACTAACCCTAACCCCTAAACCTAACACTAACAATAACACTAACCCCTACCCTAACCCTAAACCTAAACCTTATCCTAACCCAAACCTTAACCCTGACACTTACCCTTACCCTAACCTCTACCCTCACCATAAACCTAACCCTAATCCTTACCCTAACCCTAACCCTAACCCTAACACTAACCCTAACCATCATCCTACCCTAACCCTAACCCTCACCCTAACCCTTCCCCTTATCCTAACCCTAACCCTAACCCTAACCCTCAACCTTACCCTTACCCTAAACCTAACCCTAATCCTTACTCTAAACCTAAACCTAACCCTAATCCTAACCCTAACCTTACCCTTAACTTAACCCTAACCCTAACCCTTATCCTTACCCTAACGGTAACCCTAACCCTAACCCTAAGCCTTACCCTACCCTAACCCTAACCTTAACCCCAACCCTAAACCTAACCCTAACCTTAAGCCTAACCCTTACCCTTACCCTAACCCTAAACCTAAACCTAAACCTAACCGTAACCCTAACCCTTACCCTAACCCAAACCCTAATCCTAACCCTAACTCTGACCCTTACCCTAACCCTAACCCTAAAACTAAACCTAACCCTAAACCTAACCCTTACCCTAACCCTAAACCTAAACCTAACCTTAACCCTTACCCTTATCCTTACCCTAACCGTAACACTAACCCTAACCCTAAACCTAACCCTAACCCTAAACCTAAACCTTACCCTTACCCTAACCCTAACCCAAACCCTAACCCTAACTGTAACCCCTAAGCCTAACTCTAACCCTAATGCTAACCCTTACCCTTATCCTAACTCTAACCCTAACCCTAACCCTAAACATTACCCTTAACCTAACCCTAACCCTCACCCTAACCGTTACACTTATCCTAACACTAACCCTATCCCTAACCCTAAACCTTACCCTTACCCTAAACCTAACCCTAACCCTTACCCTAAACCTAACCCTAACCCTAACCCTAACCCTAACCCTTACCCTTACCTTAACCCTAACCCTAACCCTAACACTTACCCTTACCCTAACGCTAAACCTAACCGTAACCCTAAGCCTTACCCTTACCCTAACCCTAACCCTAAACCTAACCCTTGGCCTTACCCTAAACCTAACCCTAAACCTAACACTAACCCTAACCCTAACCCATAAACCTAACCAAACTTACCCTAACCCTAACCCTAACCCTTACCCTTACCCTAACCCTACCCCTAAACCTAACCCTTACCCTAACCCTAACCCTAACCCTTACCGTAAGCCTAACCCTAACCCTTACCCTAACCCTAACCCTAACCCTAAACCCTAACCCTAACCCTTAACCTAACCCTAACCCTAACCCTAAGCCTTACCCTTACCCTAACCCTAAACCTAAATCTAACCCTAACCCTAACCCTAACCCTAACCCTTACCCTTACCCTAAAGCTAACCCTAACCCTTACCCTAACCCTAACCCTAACCCTAACCCTAACCGTAGCCCTGACCCTAACCCTAAACCTAACCCTAACCCTTACCCTTACCCACACCCTAAACCTAACTTTAAATCTAACCCTAAATCTAACCCTAACCCTAAACTTAACCCTAAACCTTATCCTTACCCTAACACAAATCCTAACCCTAACCCTAAACCTAACCCTTGCCCTTACCCTAAACCTAAACCTAACCCTAACCCTAATCCTAACTCTAACCCTAACCTAATCCTAAACCTAACCCTAACCCTATCCCTAACCCTAACACTAACCCTAACCCTAACACTTACCCTTACCCTAAAACTTACCCTAACACTTACCCTTTCCCTAACCGCTAGCCTTACTCTAACCCTAACCTTAACACTTCCCCTTAACCTAACCCTAACCCGAAATGTAACCCTCACCCTTACAATAAACCTAACTCTAATCTAACCCTAACCCTAACACTTACCCTAAACCTTACCTTAATCCCAACACTAACCCTAAACCTAAAATTTACCCTAACGCTAAACCTAACCTTTACCCTTACCCTAACCCTAAACCTAACCTTAACCCCAACCTTAAAACTTAACCTAACCCTAACACTAACCCTTACTCTAACCCTTACCATAACACTAACCCTAACACTAACCCTAACCCCTAACCCTAACCCTAACAATAACACTAACCCCTAACCCTAACCCTAAACCTAAAGCTTATCCTAACCCAAACCCTAACCCTGACACTTACCCTTACCCTAACCTCTACCCTCACCATAACCCTAACGCTAACCCTTACCCTAACCCTAACCCTAACCCTAACCCTAACCCTAACTGTAACCCCTAAGCCTAACTCTAACCCTAATGCTAACCCTTACCCTTATTCTAACTCTAACCCTAACCCTAACCCTAAACATTACCCTAAACCTAACCCTAACCCTCACCCTAACCGTTACACTTATCCTAACACTAACCCTATCCCTAACCCTAAACCTTACCCTTACCCTAAACCTAACCCTAACCCTTACCCTAAACCTAACCCTAACCCTAACCCTTACCCTTACCTTAACCCTAACCCTAACCCTAACACTTACCCTTACCCTAACGCTAACCCTAACCGTAACCCTAAGCCTTACCCTTACCCTAACCCTAACCCTAAACCTAACCCTTGCCCTTACCCTAAACCTAAACCTAAACCTAACCCTAACCCTAACCCTAACCCATAAACCTAACCAAACTTACCCTAACCCTAACCTAACCCTTACCCTAACCCTAACCCTAACCCTTACCGTAAGCCTAACCCTAACCCTTACCCTAACCCTAACCCTAACCCTAAACCCTAACACTAACCCTTAACCTAACCCTAAACCTAACCCTAAGCCTTACCCTTACCCTAACCCTAAACCTAAATCTAACCCTAACCCTTACCCTTACCCTAACGCTAACCCTAACCCTTACCCTAACCCTAACCCTAAACCTAACCCTAACCGTAGCCCTGACCCTAACCCTAAACCTAACCCTAACCCTTACCCTTACCCACACCCTAACCCTAACTTTAAATCTAACCCTAAATCTAACCCTAACCCTAAACTTAACCCTAAACCTTATCCTTACCCTAACATAAATCCTAACCCTAACCCTAAACCTAACCCTTGCCCTTACCCTAAACCTAAACCTAACCCTAACCCTAACTCTAACCCTAACCTAATCCTAAACCTAACCCTAACCCTATCCCTAACCCTAACACTAACCCTAACCCTAACACTTACCCTTATCCTAAAACTTACCCTAACACTTACCCTTTCCCTAACCGCTAGCCTTACTCTAACCCTAACCTTAACACTTCCCCTTAACCTAACCCTAACCCGAAATGTAACCCTCACCCTTACAATAAACCTAACTCTAATCTAACCCTAACCCTAACACTAACCCTAACCCTTACCTTAATCCCAACACTAACCCTAAACCTAACATTTACCCTAACGCTAAACCTAACTTTTACCCTTACCCTAACCCTAAACCTAACCTTAGCCCCAACCCTAAAACTTAACCTAACCCTAACACTAACCCTTACTCTAACCCTTACCATAACACTAACCCTAACACTAACCCTAACCCCTAACCCTAACCCTAACAATAACACTAACCCCTAACCCTAACCCTAAACCTAAACCTTATCCTAACCCAAACCCTAACCCTGATACTTACCCTTACCCTAAATTCTACCCTCACCATAACCCTAAACCTAACCCTTACCCTAACCCTAACCCTAACCCTAACCCTAACTGTAACCCCTAAGCCTAACTCTAACCCTAATGCTAACCCTTACCCTTATCCTAACTCTAACCCTAACCCTAACCCTAACCATTACCCTAAACCTAACCCTAACCCTCACCCTAACCGTTACCCTTATCCTAACACTAACTCTATCCCTAACCCTAAACCTTACCCTTACCCTAAACCTAACCCTAACCCTTACCCTAAACGTTACCCTAACCCTAACCCTAACCCTAACCCTTAACCTTACCTTAACCCTAACCCTAACCCTAACCCTAACCCTTAACCTAGCCCTAACCCTAACCCTAAGCCTTACCCTTACCCTAACCCTAAACCTAAAACTAACTCTAACCCTAACCCTAACCCTAACCCTTACCCTTACCCTAACGCTAACCCTAACCCTTACCCTAACCCTAACCCTAACCCTAACCCTAACCGTAGCCCTGACCCTAACCCTAAACCTAACCCTAACTCTTACCCTTACCCACACCCTAACCCTAACTTTAAACCTAACCCTAAATCTAACCCTAACCCTAAACTTAACCCTAAACCTTATCCTTACCCTAACACAACTCCTAACCCTAAACCTAAACCTAACCCTTGCCCTTACCCTAAACCTAAACCTAACCCTAACCCTAACTCTAACTCTAAGGCTAACCTAATCCTAAACCTAACCCTAACCCTATCCCTAACCCTAACACTAACCCTAACCCTAACAATTACCCTTACCCTAAAACTTACCCTAACACTTACCCTTTCCCTAACCCCTAGCCTTACTCTAACCCTAACCTTAACACTTCCCCTTAACCTAACCCTAACCCGAAATGTAACCCTCACCCTTACACTAAACCTAACTCTAATCTAACCCTAAACCTAACACTTACCCTAACCCTTACCTTAACCCCAACACTAACCCGAAACCTAACATTTACCCTAACGCTAAACCTAACCTTTACCCTTACTCTAACCCTAAACCTAACCTTAACCCCAACCCTAAAACTTAACCTAACCCTAACACTAACCCTTACCCTAACCCTTACCATAACACTAACACTAACACTAACCCTAACCCCTAACCCTAACCCTAACAATAACACTAACGCCTAACCCTAACCCTAAACCTAAACCTTATCCTAACCCAAACCCTAACCCTGACACTTACCCTTACCCTAACCTCTACCCTCACCATAACCCTAACCCTAACCCTTACCCTAACCCTAACCCTAACCCTAACCCTAACCGTAACTCCTAAGCCTAACCCTAACCCTAATGCTAACCCTTCCCTTATCCTAACACTAACCCTAACTCTAACCATTACCCTAACCCTAACCCTAACCCTCACCCTAACCCTTACCCTTATCTTAACCCTAACCCTATCCCTAAACCTAAACCTTACCCTTACCCTAAACCTAACCCTAAACCTTACCCTAAACCTAACCCTAACCCTAACCCTAACCCTTACCCTTACCTTAACCCTAACCCTAACCCTAACCCTTACCCTTACCCTAACGCTAACCCTAACCCTAACCCTAAGCCTTACCCTTACCCTAACCCTAACCCGAACCTAACCCTAAACCTAACACATACCCTTACCCTAACCCTAACCCTAACCCTAACCGTAACCCTAAGACTAACCCTAAACCTAACCCTAACCATTACCCTTATGCACACCCTAACCCTAACCTTAAACCTAACCCTAACTCTAACCATAACCCTAAAATTAACCTAACACTAACCCTAACCCTAACCATAAACCTAACCTAACCCTAAATTTAACCCTTACCTTTACGCTAACCCTAACCCTAAAACTAACGCTAACCCTTACCCT
>JANJXV010000048.1:4100000-4155000 GCA_024803745.1 Megascapheus bottae
CTTACCCTGATACTAACCCTAACCCTAACCTAACCCTAACCCTAACCCTTACCCTAACCCTTAACTTAACCCCAACACTAACCCTAAACCTAACATTTACCCTAATGCTAAACCTAACGTTTACCCTTACCCTAACCCTAAACCTAACCTTAACCCCAACCCTAAAACTAAACCTAACCCTAACCCTAACACTTATCCTAACACTAACCCTTACCCTAACCCAAACCCTTAACCTAACCCTAACCCTAACCCTAACCCTAACCCTTATCCTAACACTAACAATAACCCTAACCCCTAACCCTAACTCTTACCATAACCCTAACCCTAACCCTAACCCTAACACTAACACTAACCCCTAACCCTAAACATAACAATAACACTAACCCCTAACCCTAACCCTAACCCTAAACCTTATCCTAACCAGAACCCTACCTGACACTTACCCTTACCCTAACCTCTACCCTCACCATAACCCTAACCCTAACCCTTACCCTATCCCTAACCCTAACCCTAACCCCAACCCTTACCCTAAACCTAATCCTAACCCTAACCCTACCCCTAACCTTTACCCTTACCTTAACCCTAACCCTAACCCTAACCCTTACCTTTAACCTAACGCTAAACCTAACCCTAACCCTAACCCTAAGCCTAAGCCTTACCCTTACCCTAACCCTAACCCTAACCTTAACCCCAACCCTACACCTAACCCTAACCATAACCCTAACCCTTACCCTTACCCTAACCCTAACCCTAAACCTAACCCTAACCGTAACCCTAACCCTTACCCTAACCCAAACTCTAATCCTAATCCTAACTCTAACCCTTACACTAACCCTAACCCTAAACCTAAAACTAAACCTAACCCTAACCTTAACCCTAACCCTTACCATTACCCTCACCCTACCCCTAACCTTAACCCTAACCCTAACCCTAAACCTAACCTTAACCCTTACCCTTATCCTTACCCTAACCGTAACACTAACCCTAAACCTAAACCTAACCCTAACCGTAAACCTAACCCTTACCCTTACCCTAACCCTAACCCTAACCCTAACCCTAACAGTAACCCCTAAGCCTAGCCCTAATCCTAACGCTAACCCTTACCCTTCTCCTAACCCTAACCTAAGCCTAACCCTAACCCTTACCCGTACCCTAACTCTAAACCTAACCTTACCCGTAACCCTAACCCTAACCCTAACCCTAAACCAACCATAAAACTAAACCTAACCCTAACCCTAACCCTTACCCTAACCCTAAACGAAACCCTAACCCTAACCCTTATCCTACCCCTAACCCTAACCCTAAAACTTCACCTAACCCTAACACTAACACTAACCCCTAACCCTAACCCTTACCATAACCCTAACCCTAACCGTAACCATAACACTAACCCTAACCCCTAACCCTAACCCTAACAATAACACTAACCCCTAACCCTAACCCTAACCCTAAATCTTATCCTACTCGAACCCTAACCCTGACACTTACCCTTACCCTAACCTCTACCCTAACCCTAACCCTAACCCTAACCCTAACCCTTACTCTTACGCTAACCCTAAACCTAACCATAACCCTAACCCTAACACTAACCCTTACCCTTACCCTAACCCCTACCTTAACCCTAACCCTAAACCTTACCCTTACCCTAAACCTAACCCTAACCCTAACCCTAACACATGTCCTTACCCTAACCCTAACTCTAACCCTTACCGTAACCGTAACCCTGACCATAAACCTAACCCTAACCCTTACACTTACCCACACCCTAACCATAACCTTAAACCTAACCCTAACACTAACCATAACCCTAAATTTAACCATAACCCTTATCCTTACCCTAACACTAACCTTAACCCTAACCCTAAAGCTAACCTACCCCTAAATTTATCCCTTATCTTTACGCTAAACCTAACCCTAAACCTAACGCTAACCCTTAACCTTACCCTAAACCTAACCCTGACCCTAACCCTAACCTTAATCCTAACCCTTACCCTAAACTTTACCCTAACCCTAAACCTAAACCTAACCCTAACCATAACCCTTACCCTTACCCTAACCCTAACCCTAACCCTAAATCTAACCCTTACCCTTACACTAACCCTAACCCTTAACCTAACCCTAACCCTTATCCTTACCCTAACCCTAACTCTAACCCTAACCCTTACTCTTACCTTGACCCTAATCCTAAACCTAACCCTAACCCTAAACCTAACACTTGCCCTTACCCTAAACCTAACCCTAAACCTAACCCTAAATCTAACCCTTACCCTAACACTAAACCTAACCCTAACCCTTAACCTAACCCTAACACTAACCCTAACCCCTAACCCTAACCCTTACCTTAACCATAACCCTAACCCTAACCCTAACCCTTACACTTACCCTAACCCTAAACGTAACCATAACCCTAACGCTAACACTAACCCTTACCCTTATCCTAACCATTACCCTAACAATAACCCTAAACCTTACCCTGACCCTAATCCTAACCCTAACCCTTATGCTAAACCTAACCCTAACCCTAACCCTAACCCTAACACTTACCCTAACGCTAACCCTAATCCTAAACTTAACCCTAAACCCAACCCTAAAACATACCCTTACCCTAAACCTAACCCTAACCCTAACCGTAGCCCTAACCCTAACCGTAAACCTAACCCTAACCCTTACCCTTACCCACACCCTAACCCTAAACTTAAACCTAACCCTAAATCTAACCCTAACCCTAAACTTAACCCTAAACCTTATCCTAACCCTAACACTAACCCTAACCCTAAACCTAAACCTAACCCTTGCCCTTACCCTAAACCTAAACCTAACCCTAACCCTAACCATAACTCTAACCCTAACCTAATCCTAAACCTAACCCTAACCCTATCCGTAACCCTAACACTAAACCTAACCCTAACACTTACCCTTAACCTAAACCTTACCCTAACACTTACCCTTTCCCTAAGCCCTAGCCTTACCCTAACCCTAACCTTAACACTTCCCCTTAACCTAACCCTAACCCTAACCCAAAATGTAACCCTTACCCTCACACTAACCCTACCCAAACCCTAACCCTAACCTTTACCCTAACCCTTACCTTAAACCCAACACTAACCCTAAACCTAACATTTACCCTAATCCTAAACCTAACCTTAACCCAAACCCTAAAACTTAACCTAACCCTAACACTTACCCTTACCCTAACCCTAACCCTAAACCTAACCCTTACCCTAACCCAAACCCTAATCCTAATCCTAACTCTAACCCTTACTCTAACCCTAACCCTAAACCTAAAACTAAACCTAACCCTAACCTTAACCCTAACCCTTACCCTTACCCTCATCCTACCCCTAACCTGAACCCTAACCCTAACCCTAAACCTAACCTTAACCCTTACCCTTATCCTTACCCTAACCGTAACACTAACCCTAAACCTAAACCTAACCCTAACCCTAAACCTAACCCTTACCCTTACCCTAACCCTAACCCTAACCCTAACACTAACAGTAACCCCTAAGCCTAGCCCTAATCCTAACGCTAACCCTTACCCTTCTCCTAACCTTAACCTAAGCCTAACCCTAACCCTTACCCGTACCCTAACTCTAAACCTAACCTTACCCGTAACCCTAACCCTAACCCTAACCCTAACCCTAAACCAACCATAAAACTAAACCTAACCCTAACCCTAACCCTTACCCTAACCCTAACACTAACACTAACCCCTAACCCTAACACTTACCATAACCCTAACCCTAACCGTAACCATAACACTAACCCTAACCCCTAACCCTAACCCTAACAATAACACTAACCCCTAACCCTAACCCTAACCCTAAATCTTATCCTACTCGAACCCTAACCCTGACACTTACCCTTACCCTAACCTCTACCCTAACCCTAACCCTAACCCTAACCCTAACCCTTACTCTTACGCTAACCCTAAACCTAACCATAACCCTAACCCTAACACTAACCCTTACCCTTACCCTAACCCCTACCTTAACCCTAACCCTAAACCTTACCCTTACCCTAAACCTAACCCTAACCCTAACCCTAACACATGTCCTTACCCTAACCCTAACCCTAACCCTTACCGTAACCGTAACCATGACCATAAACCTAACCCTAACCCTTACACTTACCCACACCCTAACCATAACCTTAAACCTAACCCTAACACTAACCATAACCCTAAATTTAACCATAACCCTTATCCTTACCCTAACACTAACCTTAACCCTAACCCTAAAGCTAACCTACCCCTAAATTTATCCTTTATCTTTACGCTAAACCTAACCCTAAACCTAACGCTAACCCTTAACCTTACCCTAAACCTAACCCAAACCCTAACCCTAACCTTAATCCTAACCCTTACCCTAAACTTTACCCTAACCCTAAACTTAAACCTAACCCTAACCCTAACCCTTACCCTTACCCTAACCCTAACCCTAACCCTAAATCTAACCCTTAACCTTACACTAACCCTAACCCTTAACCTAACCCTAACCCTTATCCTTACCCTAACCCTAACTCTAACCCTAACCCTTACTCTTACCTTGACACTAATCCTAAACCTAACCCTAACCCTAAACCTAACCCTTGCCCTTACCCTAAACCTAACCCTAAACCTAACCCTAAATCTAACCCTTACCCTAACACAAACCCTAACCCTAACCCTTAACCTAACCCTAACACTAACCCTAACCCCTAACCCTAACCCTTACCTTACCCATAACCCTAACCCTAACCCTAACCCTAACCCTTACACTTACCCTAACCCTAAACGTAACCATAACCCTAACGCTAACACTAACCCTTACCCTTATCCTAACCATTACCCTAACAATAACCCTAAACCTTACCCTGACTCTAATCCTAACCCTAACCCTTATGCTAAACCTAACCCTAACCCTAACCCTAACCCTTACCCTAACGCTAACCCTAATCCTAAACTTAACCCTAAACCTAACCCTAACACATACCCTTACCCTAATCCTAACCCTAACACTAACCCTAACCGTAGCCCTAACCCTAACCGTAAACCTAACCCTAACACTTACCCTTACCCACACCCTAACCCTAACCTTAAACCTAACCCTAAATCTAACCCTAACCCTAAACTTAACCCTAAACCTTATCCTTACCCTAACACTAACCCTAACCCTAACCCTAAACCTAAACCTAACCCTTGCCCTTGCCCTTACCCTAAACCTAAACCTAACCCTAACCCTAACCCTAACTCTAACCCTAACCTAATCCTAAACCTAACCCTAACCCTATCCGTAACCCTAACACTAACCCTAACCCTAACACTTACCCTTAACCTAAACCTTACCCTAACACTTACCCTTTCCCTAAGCCCTAGCCTTACCCTAACCCTAACCTTAACACTTCCCCTTAACCTAACCCTAACCCTAACCCAAAATGTAACCCTTACCCTTACACTAACCCTAACCTACCCCTAACCCTAACCCTTACCCTAAACCTTACCTTAAACCCAACACTAACCCTAAACCTAACATTTACCCTAATCCTAAACCTAACCTTAACCCAAACCCTAAAACTTAACCTAACCCTAACCCTTACCCTTACCCTAACCCTAACCCTAACCCTAACCTTATCCAAAACCTAACACTAACCCTAACCCTAACCCTTATCCAAACCCTAACCCTAACCCTAACCCTAACCCTTAACCTAACACTAACCCTAACCCTAACCCCTAACCCTAACCCTTACCCTAAACCTAACCCTAACCCTAACCCTAACCTTAAACCTAACCCTTACCCTAACCCTAACCCTTACTCTAACACTAACCCTAACCCTAACCCTAACCCTTACCCTTACCCTAACCCTAACCCTAACCCTAAATCTAACCCTTACCCTTACACTAATCCTAACCCTAAACCTAACCCTAACCCTTACCCTTACCCTAACCCTAAACCTATACCTAACCCTAATCCTAAACTTAACCCTAACCCTAAACCTAACCCTTGCCCTTACCCTAAACCTAACCCTAAACCTAACCCTAACCCTAACCCTAACCCTAACACTTACCCTTAACCTAACCCTAACCCTAACGCTAAATCTAACCCTTACCCTTACACTAACCCTAACCCTAAACCTAACCCTAACCCTTACCCTTACCCTAACCCTAACTCTAACCCTAACCCTTACCCTTACCCTAAACCTAAACCTAAACCTAACCCTAACCCTAAACTTAACCCTAACCCTAAACCTAACCCTTGCCCTTACCCTAAACCTAACCCTAAACCTAACCCTAACCCTAACCCTAACCCTAACCCTTACCCTTACCCTAACCCTAACCCTAACGCTAAATCTAACCCTTACCCTTACACTAACCCTAACCCTAAACCTAACCCTAACCCTTACCCTTACCCTAACCCTAACTCTAACCCTAACCCTTACCCTTACCCTTACCCTAACCCTAACCCTAACCCTAAACCTAACCCTAACCATAAACCTAAGCCTAACCCTAAACCTAACCCTTGCCCTTACCCTAAACCTAACCCTAAACCTAACCCTAAACCTAACCCTAACCATAACCCTAACCCATAAACCTAACCCTAACCCTAATCTTTATCCTTACAATAACCCTAAACCTAACCAGAACACTTACCCTAACCCTAACCCTAAACTTAACCCTTACCCTTACCCTAACCCTAACCCTAACCAGAAAACTTACCCTAACCCTAACCCTTACCCTTATTCTAACCCTAACCCTAAACCTAAACCTTACCCTTATCGTTAACCTAACCCTTAGCCTAATCCTAACCCTAACCCTTACACTAACCCTAACTCTAACCCTAACCCCTAACCCTAACCCTTAACCTAACCCTAACCCTAACCCTAACCCTAACCCCTAACCCTTACCCTTACCCTAACCCTAATCCTTAGCCTAATCATAACCCTAACCCTTACACTAACCCTAACCCTAACCCTAACCCCTAACCCTAACCCTTAACCTAACCCTTACCCTAACCCTGACCCTTACCCTAACCCTAGCCCTAACCCTAACCCTAACCCCTAACCCTAACCCTTAACCTAACCCTAACCCTAAACCTAAGCCTTACCCTTACCCTAACCCTAAACCTAACTCTAACCCTAACCCTAACCCTAACCCTAACCCTTACCCTTACCCTAACGCTAACCCTAACCCTTACCCTAACCCTAACACTAACCCTAACCATAACCATAGCCCTAACCCTAACCCTAAATCTAACCCAAACCCTTACCCTTACCCACACCCTAACCCTAAACTTAAACCTAACCCTAAATCTAACCCTAACCCTAAACTTAAACCTAAACCTTATCCTTACCCTAACACTAACCCTAACCCTAACCCTTACCCTAAACCTAAACCTTGCCCTTACCCTAAACCTAAACCTAACCCTAACCCTAACTCTAACCCTAACCTAATCCTAAACCTAACCCTAACCCTATCCCTAACCCTAACCCTAAACCTAACCCTAACACTTACCCTTACCCTAAACCTTACCCTAACACTTACCCTTTCTCTAACCCCTGGCTTAACCCTAACCCTAACCTTAACACTTCCCCTTAACCTAACCCCAACCCTAACCCTAAATGTAACCCTTACCCTTACACTAACCCTAACCCTAACCTAAACCTAACCCTAACACTTACCCTAACCCTTACCTTAACCCCAACACTAACCCTAAACCTAACATTTACCCTAACGCTAAACCTAACCTTTACCCTTACCCTAACCCTAAACCTAACCTTAACCCCAAACCTAAAACTTAACCTAACCCTAACCCTAAGCTTAACCCTAACCCTAACCCTAACCCTAACCCTTATCCAAACCGAAAACCCAACCCAAACCTTAACCCTTAACCTAACACTAACACTAACCCTAAACCCTAACCCTAATCCTTACCATAACCCTAATCCTTAGCCTAATCATAACCCTAACCCTTACACTAACCCTAACCCTAACCCTAACCCCTAACCCTAACCCTTAACCTAACCCTTACAATAACCCTGACCCTTACCCTAACCCTAACCCTAACAATAACACTAACCCCTAACCCTAACCCTAAACCTAAACCTAAACCTTATCCTAACCCAAACCCTAACCCTGACACTTACCCTTACCCTAACCTCTACCCTCACCATAACCCTAACCCTAACCCTTACCTTAACCCTAACCCTTACCCTAACCGTAACTCCTAAGCCTAACCCTAACCCTAATTCTAACCCTTACCCTTATCCTAACTCTAACCCTAACCCTAACCCTAACACTAACTATTACCCTAACCCTAACCCTAAACCTCACCATAACCCTTACCCTTATCCTAAACCTAACCCTATCCCTAAACCTAAACCTTACCCTTACCCTAAACCTAACCCTAACCCTTACCCTAAACCTAACCCTAACCCTAACCATAACCCTTACCCTTACCTTAACCCTACCCCTACCCCTAACCCTTCCCTTACACTAACGCTAACCCTAACCCTAAGCCTTACCCTTACCCTAACCCTAACCCTAACCTAACCCTAAACCTAACACATACCCTTACCCTAACCCTAACCCTAACCTAATCGTAACCCTAAGCCTAACCCTAAACCTAACCCTAACCCTTACCCTTACCCACACCCTAACCCTAACCTTAAACCAAACCCTAACTCTAACCCTAACCCTAAACTTAACCGTAACCCTTATCCTTACCCTAACACTAACCCTAACCCTAACCCTAAACCTAACCCTTGCCCTTACCCTAAACCTAACCCTAAACCTAACCCTAACCCTAACCCTAACCCTAACCCATAAACCTAACCAGAACACTTACCCTAACCCTAACCCTAAACCTAACCCTTACCCTTACCCTAACCCTAACCCTAACCAGAACACTTACCCTAACAATAACCCTAACCTTAACCCTTACCCTTACCCTAACCCTACCCCTAACCCTAACCCTTACCCTAACCCTAAGCCTAACCCTTACCCTAAGCCTAACCCTAACCCTTACCTTAACCCTAGCCCTAACCCTAACCCTAACCCCTAACCCTAACCCGTAACCTAACCCTAACCCTAACTCTAAGCCTTACACTTACCCTAACCCTAAACCTAAGACTTACACTTACCCTAACCCTAAACCTAACTCTAACCCTAACCCTAACCCTAATCCAAACCCTAACCCTAACACTTATCCTTACCCTAAACCTTACCCTAACACTTACCCTTTCCCTAACCCCTAGCCTTACCCTAACCCTAACCTTAACACTTCCCCTCAACCTAACCCTAACCCTAACCCTAAATGTAACCCTTACCCGTACACTAACCCTAACTTTAACCGTAACCCTAACCCTTACCCTTACCCTAACCATAACCCTAAACCTAACCCTTGCCCTTACCCTAAACCTAACCCTAAACCTAACCCTAACCCTAACCCTAACCCATAAACCTAACCAGAACACTTACACTAACCCTAACCCTAAACCTAACCGTAACCCTGACCCTTACCAACACCCTAACCCTAACCTTAAACCTAACCCTAAATCTAACCCTAACCCTAAACTTAACCCTAAACCTTATACTTACCCTAACACTAACCCTAACCCTAACCCTAACCCTAACCCTAAACCTAACCCTTGCCCTTACCCTAAACCTAAACCTAAACCTAACCCTAACCCTAACCCTAACCTAATCCTAAACCTAACCCTAACCCAATCCCTAACCCTAAACCTAACCCTAATACTTCCCCTTACCCTAAACCTTACCCTAACACTTACCCTTTCCCTAACCCCTAGCCTTACCCTAACCCTAACCTTAACACTTCCCCTTAACCTAACCCTAACCCTAACCCTAAATGTAAACCTTACCCGTACACTAAACCTAACTCTAACCTAACCCTAACCCTAACCCTTACCCTAACCCTTACCTTAACCCCAACACTAACCCTAAACCTAACATTTACCCTAACGGTAAACCTAACCTTTACCCTTACCCTAACCCTAAACCTAACCTTACCCCAACCCTAAAACTTAACTTAACCCTAACCCTAACCCTTACCCTAACCCTAAACCGTATCCAAACCCTAACCCTAACCCTAACCCTAACCCTTAACCTAACACTAACAGTAACCCTAACCCCTAACCCTAACCCTTAACATACCCCTAACCCTAACACTAACACTAACCCTATCCCCTAACCCTAACCCTTACAATTACACTAACCCCTAACCCCAACCCTAAACCTAAACCTTATCCTAACCCAAACGCTAATCCTGACACTTCCCCTTACCCTAACCTCTACCCTCACCATAACCCTAACCCTAACCCTTACCCTAACCCTAACCCTAACCCTAACCATTACCCTTACCCTAACCCTAACCCTCACCCTAACCCTTACCCTTATCCTAACCCTAAACCTAACCCTAACCCAAACCTAACTCTTACCCTAAACCTAACCCTAACCCTTACCCTAACCCTAACCCTAACCCTAACCCTTACCCTTACCTTAACCCTAACCCTAACCCTAATCCTTACCCTTACACTAACGCTAACCCTAACCCTAACCCTAAGGCTTACCCTTACCCTAACCCTAACCCTAACCTTAACCCCAACCCTACACCTAACCCTAACCGTAACCCTAACCCTTACCCTTACCCTAAACCTAACCCTAAACCTAACCCTAACCGTTACCCTTATCCTTACCCTAACCGTAACACTAACCCTAACCCTAAACCTAACACTAACTCTAAACCTAACCATTAACCTTACCCTTAGTCTATCCCTAACCCTAACCGTAACCCCTAAGCCTTATCCTAACCCTAATGCTAACCCTTACCCTTATCCTAACCCTAACCCTAACGCTAAACCTAACCCTTACCCGCACCCTAACCCTAAACCTAACCTTAACCCTAAGCCTAACCCTAACCCTAACCCAACCCTAAAACTAAACCTAACCCTAACCCTAACCCTTACCCTAACCCTAACCCTAACCCTTATCCTAACCCTAAACCTAACCCTTCACCTAACCCTAACACTAACCCTAACCCCTAACCCTAACCCTTACCATAACCCTAACCCTAACCATAACCATAACACTAACCCTAACCCCTAACCCTAACACTAACAATAACACTAACCCCTAACCCTAACCCTAACCTAAACCTTATCCTAACCCGAACCATAACCCTGACACTTAACCTTACCGTAACCTCTACCCTCACCATAACCCTAGCCCTAACCCTTACCCTAACCCTAACCCTAACCCTAACCCTTACTCTTACCCTAACCCTAAACCTGACCATAACCCTAACCCTAACACTAACCCTTACCCTTACCCTAACCCCTACCCTAACCCTAACCCTAAACCTTACCTTTACCCTAAACCTAACCCTAACCCTAACCCTAACACATACCCTTACCCTAACCCTATCCCTAAACCTAACCGTAACCTTAACCCTAACCCTAAACCTAACCCTAACCCTTACACTTACGCACACCCTAACCCTAATCTTAAACCTAACCCTAACCTTAAGCCTAAACCTTACCCTAACCCTAACCCTTACTCTAATGCTAAACCTAACCCTAACCCTAACCCTTACCCTTACCCTAACCCTAACCCTAACCCTAAATCTAACCCTTACTCTTACACTAACCCTAACCCTAAACCTAAACCTAACCCTTACCCTTACCCTAAACCTAACTCTAACCCTAACCCTTACCCTAACCCTAACCCTAAACCTAACCCTAACCCTAAACTTAACCCTAACCCTAAACCTAACACTTGCCTTTACCCTAAACCTAACCCTAACCCTAAATCTTACCCTTACCCTTACACTAACCCTAACCCTAAACCTAACCCTAACCCTTACCCTAACCCTAACCCTTACCCTTACCCTAATCCTAACCCTAAACCTAACCCTAACCCTAAACCTAACCCTAACATAAACCTAACCCTTGCCCTTACCCTAAACCTAACCCTAAACCTAACCCTAACCCTAACCCTAACCCTAACCCTAAACCATAAACCTAACCCTAACCCTAACCTTTACCCTTACAATAACCCTAACCCTATCCAGAACATTTACCCTAACCCTAACCCTAAACCTAACCCTTACCCTTACCCTAACCCTATCCATAACCAGAACACTTACCCTAACCCTAACCCTAAACCTTACCCTTATCCTAACCCTAACCCTAACCCTAACACTTACCCTTACCCTAACCCTTAGCCTAATCCTAACCCTAACCCTTACACTAACCCTAACCCTAACCCTTAACCTAACCCTAACGCTAAACCCATCCCTTACCCTTACCCTAACCCTAAACCTAACTCTAACCCTAACCCTAACCCTAAACCCACCCTAACCCTAAACCTAAACTTAAACCGAAGCCTAACCCTAACTATAAACCCAACCCTAAGCCTAATCCTTACCCTTTCCCTAACCCTAACACTAAACCTAACACTATCCCTAACCCTAATCCTAACAATAACCTTACCCTACCCTACCCCTAAACCTAACCCTAACCCCTTAGCCTAACCCTAATTCTTACATTAACCCTTACCCTTATCCTAAGACTAACCCTAACCCTAACCCTAACCTAACCCTAACCCTAACCCTAACACATAGCCTTACCCTAACCCTAACCCTAACCCTAACCGTAACCCTAACCCTAACCCTAAACCTAACCCTAAACCTTACCCTTACCCACACCCTAACCCTAACCTTAAACCTAACCCTAACTCTAACCCTAACCCTAAACTTAACCCTAACCCTTATCCTTACCCTAACACTAACCCTAACCCTAACCAAAAACCTAACCTAACCCTAAATTTAACCCTTACCTTTACGCTAACCCTAACCCTAAACCTAACGCTAACCCTTACCCTTACCCGAAACCTAACCCTAACCCTAACCCTAACCTTAACCCTAACCCTTACCCTAACACTAACCCTTACCCTAAGCCTAACCCTAAACCTAACCCTAACCCTTACCCTTAAAAACACCCTAACCCTAACTTTAAACCTAACCCTAACTCTAACCCTAACCCTAAACTTAACCCTAACCCTTATCCCTACCCTAACACTAACCCTAACCCTAACCATAAACCTAACCTAACCCTAAATTTAACCCTTACCTTTACGCTAACCCTAACCCTAAACCTAACGCTAACCCTTACCGTTACTCTAAACCTAACCGTAACCCTAACCCTAACCTTAACCCTAACCCTTACCCTAACACTAACCCTTACCCTAACCCTAACCCTAAACCTAACCCTAACCCTAACCCTTTCTCTTACCCTAACCCTAACCCTAAATCTAACCCTTACCCTTACCCTTACCCTAAGTATAACCCTTACCCTTACCCTTACCCTAACCCTAACCCTAAACGTAACCCCAACCCTAAACCTAACACTAAACCTAAACCTAACCCTTGCACTTACCCTAAACCTAACCCTAAACCTAACCCTAACCATAACCCATAAACTTAACCAGAACACTTACCGTAACCCTAACACTAAACCTAACCCTTACCCTAACCCTAACCCTCACCAGAACACTTACCCTAACCATAACCCTAACCCTAACCCTTACCCTTACCCTAACCCTTACCCTAACCCTAACCCTTACCCTAATCCTAAACCTAACCCTTACACTAACCCTAACCCTAAACATAACCCTAACCCTAAACCTAACCCTTACCCTTACACTATCCTTAACCCTAAACCTAATCTAACCCTACCCCCTAAGCCTAACCCTAACACTAACGCTAATCCTTACCTTTATCCTAACCCTAACCCTAACACTAAAACTTACCCTTACCCTAACCCTAAACTTAACCTTAACCCTAACCCTAACCGAAACCCTTACCCTTAACCTAACCCTAATCCTAACCCTAAACCTTACCCTTACCCTCACCCTAACCCTAACCCTTACCCAAAACCTAACCCTAACCCTAACCCTAACCCTTAAGCTTACCTTAACACTAACCCTAACCCTAAAACTTACCCTTACTCTAACGCTCACCCTAACCCGAACCATAACCCTAAAACTCACCCTTACCCTAACCCTAAACCTAACCCTTACCCTTACCCTTACACTAACCCTAACCCTAACCCTAACCCTAACACTTCCCCTTACCCTAAGTCTAACCCTAACCCTTACCCTTACCCTAACCCTAACCCTAACCCTAACACTTGCCCTGACCCTAAGTCTAACCCTAACCCTTACCCTTACCCTATCCGTAACCCTAAACCTAACCCTAACCCTAACACTTGCCCTTACCCTAAGTCTAACCATTACCCTTACCCTCACCCTAACCTTAACCTTAACCCTAACCCTAACACTAATCCTAACCTTAACCCTTACCCTTATCCTTACCCTAACCCTAACATTAACCCTAATCCTAAACTTTACCCTAACCCTAAAACTAACCCTTACCCTTACCCTAACTGTAACCCTAACCCTAACACTAACCCTAACCGTAACCCATATGCCTAACCCTAACCCTAACGCTATCCCTTACCCTTATCCTAACCCTAACACTAACCCTAAGCCTAACCCTTACCCTTACCTAACCCAAAACCTAAACTTAACCTTAACCCTAACACTAATCCTTACCCTTATCCTAACCCTAACCCTAACCCTAAACCTTACCCTTACCCTAACCCTAACCTAACCCTTACCCTAAACCTAACCTTAACCCTAACCCTAACCCTTACCCTTACCTTAACCCTAACCATAAACCTAACCTAACCCTAAATTTAACCCTTACCTTTACGCTAACCCTAACACTAAACCTAACGCTAAACCTTACCCTTACCCCAAACCTAACCCTAACGCTTACCCTAACCTTAACCCTAACCCTTACCCTAACCCTAACCCTTCCCTAACCCTAATCCTAAACCAAACCCTAACCCTAACCCTAACCCTTACCCTTACCCTCACCCTAACCCTAAACCTAACCCTAACCTTAACCCTAACCATTTACCCATACCCAAACCCTAACCCTAACCCAAACCCTAAACATTACCCTTAACCTAACCGTAACCCTAACCTTAACGCTAACATTAACCCTTACCCTTACCTTAATCCTATCCCTATCCCTAACCCTAACTCTTATCCTTACCCTAAAACTAACCCTAACCATAACCCGTAAGCCTAACCGTAACGCTAACCCTAACCCTAATCCTTACCCTAACCCGAACTTTAATGCTAACCCTAAACCTAACCCAAACCCTTACCCTAATCCTAAGTGTAACCCTAATCCTTACCCTAACCCTAACCCTAACACTTTCCCTTACCCTAAACATAAACCTAAGCCTAACCCTAACCCTATCCCTAAAACTAACACTAACCCTAAAACTAACGCGAACCCTAACCTTAACCCTAACCCTAAAACTAATGCGAACCCTAAACCTAATCCTAACCCTTACCCTTACACTAACCCTAAAAGTAAACTTAATTCTAAACCTAACCCTAACCCTAACACCTAACCCTAACCCTAACCCTAACCCTTACCCTTACCCTAACCCTAACCCTAACCCTAACACTTACCCAAACCCTAAACCTAACCCTAACCCTTACCCTTACCCTAACCCTAACCCTAACCTTAACCCCAACCGTAAACCTAACCCTAACCCTAAAATTTACCCTTACCTTAACACTAACCCTAACCCTAACCCTTATCCTAACCGTAACCCTAACCCTAACCCTAACCCTAACCCTTACCCTAACCCTAACACTAACCCTAACCCAAACCCCTACCCCTAACGCTAACCCCTAAACCTAACCCTAACCCTAACCCTTACCCTTACCCTAACCCTAACCCTAAAGCTAACCCTAACCCTAACCTTTACTCTAACCTAACCCTAATCCTAAACCTAACCCTTACCCTTACCCTAACCCTAACCCTAAACCTAACCCTAACCCTAACCCTAACCTAACCCTTAACCTTATACTAACCCTAAACCTAACACTAATCCTTACACTAATCCTAACCCTAACCCTAACGCGTACCCTCTCCCTAAATCTAACCCTAACCCTTACCCTTACCCTAACCCTACCCCTAACCCTAAATTTATCCCTAACCCTTACTCTTATCCTAACCCTAACTCTAACCCTAACACTTACCCTTACCCCAAGCCCTACCCTAACCCTAACCCTAACCCTAACCCTATCCCTTATCCTAACACTTACACTAAAAATAACCTAACCCTATCCCTAACACGTACCCTAACCCTAACCATAACACTAACCGTAACCCTTACCCTAACCCTAACCCTAACGATAACCCTGAACCTAACCCTAACACTCACCCTAGCCATAACCCTAACCCTAACCCTTACCCTAACCCTAACCATAACCCTAACTCTTACCCTAATTCTAACCCTAAACCTAACCCTACCCCCTAACACTAAACCTTAACCTAACCCTAACACTCACCCTAAACCAAACCTTTACCCTTACCCTAAACCTAACCCTAAACCTAACCCTAACCCTTACCATAAACCCAACCCTAACCCTAACCCTAACCCTTACCCTTACCCTAACCCTAAACCTAACCCTAACCCTAACTCTAACCCTAACCCTTACCCATACCCTAACCCTAACCCTAAACCTAACCCTAACCCTAACCCTAACCGTAACTCTAACCTTAAATGTAAACCTATCCCTAACCCTAACCTTAACCCTAACCCTAACTCTTACCCTAACCCTAACCCTAACCCTAAACCTAACCCTAACCCTTACCCTAAACCCAACTCTAACCCTAACCCTAATCCTTACCCTTACCTTAACCCTAACCCTAACCCTAATCCTTACCCTTACCCTAACACTAACCCTAACCCTAACCCTAACCCTAACACATACCCTTACCCTAACCCTAACCTAACCCTAACCCTAAACCTAACCGTAACCCTAAACTTAACCCTTACCCTTACCCTAACCCTAACCCTAAACCTAAGCCTAACCCTTACCCTTACCCTTACCCTTACCCTAACCCTAACCCTAAGCCTAACCCTAAACCTAACTCTAAACCTAACCCTAAACCTTCCCCTTACCCTAAACTTAACCCTAACTCTAACCCTTACCCTTACCTTAACCCTAACCCTAACCCCTAACCCTAAACCTTAACCTAACCCTACCCCTCAGCGTTACCCAAACCCTTACTCTTACCCTAACCCTAAACCTAACCCTAACCCTAACCCGATCCCTAACCTTTACACTAACACTAACCTTAACCCTTACCCTAACCCTAACCCTAACCTTAACCCTAACCCTAACCTAACTGTTGCCCGTACCCTAACCCTAACCCTAAACCTATCATTAACCCTAACCCTAACCGTAACCCTGACCCTTACCCTTACCCTAACCCTAAACATAAACCTAACCCTAACCCTAAACCTTACCCTAAACTCTACCCTAATCCTAACCCTAACCCTAATCCTCAACCTAACCCTAACCCTAACCCTAACCCTTACCCTTACCCTAACCCTAAACCTAACCCTAACCCTAACCCTAACCCTTACCCCTACCCTAACCCTAAACGTAAACCTAACACTAAAACTTACCCTTACCCTATACATAACCCTAACCCTTACCCTAAACCTAACCCTAACCCTAACACTTACCCTAACAATAACAATAAACCCTTACCCTAACTCTAACCCTAACGCTAACCCTAATCTTAACCCTAAACCTAATCCTAACCGTAACCCTAACCCTAATCTTAACCCTAACCCTAACCCTAAGCCTTACCCTTCCCCTAAACCTAACCCTAACCCTTAGCCTAAACCTAACCGTAATCCTAACCCTAACCATTACCCTTACCTTAAACCGAAACCTAAACCTAATCCTTTCCCTAATCCTAACCCTAATCCTAACCCTAACCCTTACCCTTAACCTAACCCTAACCCTAACCTTAACCCTTACCCTAATCCTAACCATAAGCCTAACACTTAACCTAACCCTAACCCTAATCCTAACCCTAACCCTTACCCTTACCCTAACCCTAACCCTAAGCCTAAACCTAAACCTAACCTTAACCATAACCCTAACCCTTACCCTTACTCTAACCTTAACCCTAACCCTAAACCTTAACCTAAACCTAACACTATCACTTACCCCTAACCCTTACCCTTACCCTAACCCTAACCCTAAACCTAACCCTAACCCTAACCCTAACACTCACCCTTATCCTAAACTCTACCATAACCCAAACCCTAACCCTAAACCTTAACCTAACCCTAACCCTAATCCTAACCCTTACCCTTACCCTAACCCTAAAACTAACCCTAACCCTAACCCTAACTCTTACCCTATCCCTAACCCTAACACTAACACTAAAACTTACCCTTTCGCTAAACATAACCGTAACCCTTACCGTAAACTAATCCTAACCCTAACCCTAACCCTTTCCCTTACCCTAACGCTAACCATACCCCTTACCCTAACCCTAACCCTAACCCTAACACACACCCTTACACTAACCCTAACCCTAACCCTAACCGTAACCCTAAATCTAACACTAAACCTAACCCTAACCCTAACCCTAACACTTACCCTAACCCTAAAATTAACACCAACACTAAACCTAACCCTAACCCTAACCCTTACCATTACCCTATCCCTAACCCTAAACCTAACCCTAACCCTTACCCTTACCCTAACCCTAACACATACCCTAACCCTAAACTTAACCCCAACAATATACCTAACCCTAACCTTAACCGTAACCCTAAACATAAAGCTAAACCTAAACTTAACCCTAACCCTAACCCTAACACTTGCCCTAACCCTAACCCCTACCCTAACCCTTACCCTAACCCTAACCCTTACCCTTAACCTAAACCTAAACCTAACCCTAATCCTAACCCTAACCCTAACCCTTACCCTTACCCTACCCCTAAACCTTATCCTAACCCTAACCCTAATCCTAACGCTTACACTAACCCTAACCATAATCCTAACCCTAACCCTTACCTTTACCCTAACCCTATCATTAACCCTAACTCTAAACCTAACCCTAACCCTAACCGTAACCCTAACCCTTACCCTTACCCTAACCCTAACCCTAACGCTAACCCTAAACCTAATCCTAAACCTAACACTTACCCTTACCTTAACCCTAACCCTAAACCTAAACCTAAACCTAACCCCTACCCTTTCCCTCACCCTAACCCTAACCTTAACACAAATCTAACCCTAACCCTAACCCTTATTCTTACCCTAACCCTAACACTAAGCCTAAACCTAACCCTAACCGTAAACCTAATCCCTACACTTACCCTAACCCTAACCCTAAACCTAATCCTAACCCTAACCCTAAGGCTAACCCTAAACCCTAACCCTAACCCTAACTCAAACCCTAAACTCTAACCCTTACCCTACCCTAACCCTAACCCTTACCCTTATCCTAACCCTAACCCAAACCCTAACACTTACTCTTAACCTAACCCCTACCCTTACCCTTACCCTAAACCTAAACCTTACCCTACGCTAACCCTAAGACTAACCCTTACCCTTACCCTAACCCTAAACCTAACTCTAACCCTAACCCTAACCCTTGCCCTTACAATAACCCTAACCCTAACACTAACACTAAGCCTAAACCTAACCCTAACCCTGAACCTACCCCTTACACTTACCCTAACCCTAACCCTAAACCTAATCCTAACCCTAACCCTAACCCTAACCCTGAAACTTACCCTAACCCTAACGCTAACCCTTACCCTTACCCTAGCCCTAACCCTAACCCTAACCCTAACACTAACCCTAACCTTAATCCTAACCCTAAACATAACCCTAACCTTAACCTAACCCAAACCCTAACCCTAACCCTAACACTAACCCTAACCTTAATCCTAACCCTAAACATAACCCCAACCCTAAACCTAACCCTAACACTTAACCTAACCCTAACCCTAACCCTAATCCTTACCCTTACCCCAACCCTAAACCTAACTCTAACCGTAACCGTAACACTAACCCTAACCTAACCCTTACCCTAACCCTAACCCTTACCCTAACCCGAACCTTAATGCTAACCCTAAACCTAACCCTAACCCTTACCCTAATCCTAACTGTAACCCTAATCATTATCCTAACCCTAACCCTAACACTTTCCCTTACCCTAAACATAAACCTAAGCCTAACCCTAACCCTAACCCTAAAACTAACCCTATCCTTAACCTTAACTCTAACCCTAACCCTAACCCTTACCCTTACCCTAACCCTAACCCTAAAACTAACGCGAACTCTAACATTAAACCTAACCCTAAAACTAACGCGAACCCTAAACCTAATCCTAACCCTTACCCTTACCCTAACCCTAACCGTAAACCTAATTCTAAACCTAACCCTAACCCTAACACCTAATCCTAACCCTAACCCTAACCCTTACTCTTACCCTAACCCTAACCCTAACCCTAACCCTAACACTTACCCTAACCCTAACCCTAACCCTATCCCTAACCCTATCACTAACACTAATCCTTACCCTAACCCTACCCCTAACCCTAACCCCTACCCTTACCCTAACCCTAACCCTAACCCTAAACTTAACCCTAACTCTTACCCTTACCCTAACACTAACCCAAAACCTAAACCTAAACCTAACCCTAACCCTTACCCTTACCTTAATCCTAACCCTAACCCTAACCCTTACCCTAACCCTAACCCTAACCGTAACACTAACACTTACCCTAACATAACCCTAACCCTAAACAAAACCCTTAACCTAACCGCAACCCTAACCCTAACCCTAACCCTTACCCTTACCCTAACCCTAACTCTAACACTTACTCTTACCCTAACCCCTACCCTAACCCTAACCCTAACCCCAGCCCTTACCCTAAGCGTAACCCTAACCCTAACCATAACCCTTACTTTACCCTAACCCTAAACCTCACCCTAAACCTAAGTCTAACCCTAACCCTTACCCTTACCCTAACCCTAACCCTAACCCTAACCCTAACGATTACCCTAACCCTAACTCTAACCCTAAACCTAACCCTTATCCTAACCCTAACCCTAACCCTAAAAGTTAACCTAAACCTCGCACTAACCCTAACCCCTAAACTTAAACCTTACCCTAACCCTAACCCTAACCCTAACCCCTAACCCTAACCCTAAACCTAACCCCTAACCTTAACCCTAAACCTGACACTTAGCCTTACCCTAACCCTAACTCTAACCCTAACCCTAACCCTTATCCTAACCCTAACCCTAACCCTAAACGTTAACCTAAACCTCGCACTAACTGCAACCCCTAAACCTAAACCTTACCCTAACCCTAACCCTAACCCCTAACCCAAACCCTAAACCTAACCACTAACCTTAACCCTAACCCTAACACTTACCCTTATCTTAACCCTAACTCTAACTCTGACACTTACCCTTACACTAACACCTAAGCTAACCTAACCCTAAACCTAACCCTTACCCTACCCCTAACCCTAACATTTATCCTTACCCTGACCTAAACCTAACCCTCACCGGAAGCCTAACCCTAAACCTTACCATACCCTAACACTAACCCTACCCCTAACCCGAACCCTAAACCTTACCCTTATCCTAAACCTAACCCTAACCCTTATATTAACCCTAAAACTAACCCTAACCCTTACCCTTACCCTAACTGTAACACTAACACTAACCCTAACACGAACCCTAACACATACCCTTACCCTACCCCAAACCCTAATATTAACCATAATCCTAATATTAACCATAACCCTAAACCTAACCCTAAACCTAACCCTAACCCTTACCCTAACCCTAACATTAACCCCAACACTAAACCTAACCCTAACCCTAACCCTTACCCTTATCCTAACCCTAACCCTAACCCTAAAACTAACCCTAACCCTAATCTTAACCCTAACCCTAACACTAATACTTACCCTAACCCTAACCCTAACAATTACCCTAAACCTAACCCTAACCCTAACACTAACCCTTACCCTTACATTAACCCTAAACCTAACCCTAACCCTTACCCTAACGCTAACCCTAACCCTAATTCTAACCGTAACCCTAACACTTACCCTTACCCTAACCCTAACCCTAACCTAACCCTAAACCTAACCCTAAACCTAACCCTAACCCTAACCCTAACCCTTACCCTAACCCTAACCTTGACCCCAACACTAAACCTAACCGTAAAGCTAACCCTAACCCTTACCCTTCCCCTAACCGTAACCCTACACCTAACCCTAACCTTAACCCTTACCCTAACCCTAACCCTAATCTTAACCTTAACCCTTATCCTTACCCGAACCCAACTCTAACCCTAAACCTAAACCTAACCCTAACTTTAACGCTAACCCTTACCCTTACCCTACCCCTAACCTTACCCTAAACCCTACCCTAATCCTAACCCTAACCCTTACCCTTAACCTAACCCTAACCCTAAACCTAAACCTAACTCTAACCCTAACCCTAACCTTAAACCTAACCCTTACCCTTACACTAACCCTAACCCTAACCCTAAACCTAACCCTAACCCTAATCCTAATCCTAACCCTTACCCTTACCTAATCCTAACCCTAAACATAACCCTAACCCTTACCCTTACCCTAACCGTAACCCTAATATTAACCCTAAACTTAACCCTAAACCTAAACTTAACCCTAACCCTTATCCTTTCCCTAACCCTAAACCTAACCCTAAACCTAAACCTAACCCTAAACATAACCCTTACCCTTACCCTAACCCTAACCCTAATCCTAAACCTAACCCTAACCTTAAATCTCACCCTTACGCTAACCCTAACCCTAACCCTAACCCTAAACCTTACCCTAGGCCTAACCCTACCCGTAACACTAACACTTACCCTTACTCTAACCCTAACCCAAAACCTAACCCTTATCCTAACCCTAACTGTAACCCTAACCCTAACCCTTAACCTAACCCTAACCCTAACCCCTAACCCCAACCCTAACCCTAACCCTAACCCTAACACATACCCTTACCCTAACCCTAACCCTAAACCTAAACCTAAACCTAACCCTTACCCTTAACCTAATCCTAACCCTAACTCTAACCATAACCCTAAACCTAACCCTTACCCTTACCCTAAACCTAACGCTAACCCTTACCCTTACCCTAACCATAGCCCTAACCCTAAACCTAACCCTTACCCTTAACCTTAACCTAACCCTAACCCTAACCCTAAACCTAACCCTTACCCTTACCCTAAACCTAAACCTAACCCTAACCCTTACCCTAACCCTCACCCTAAACTTAACCTCAATCCTAAACCTAACCCTAACCCTCAACCTAACCCTCACCCTAACCCAAACCCTTACCCTTACCCTAACCCTAACCCTAACCCTAACTGTAACCCTAAACCTAACCCTAAACCTAACGCTAACCTTACCCTAACCCTAAACCTAACCTTAAAACTAACCCTTACGCTTAACCTAACCATAACCCTAAACCTAACCCTAACCCTAACCCTAACTCTTACCCTAAGCTCTACCCTAATCCTAACCCTAACCTAACCCTAACCCTAACCCTAACCCTAAACCTAACCCTAACCCTAACCCTAACTCTTACACTAACTCCTACCCTAATCCTAACCCTAACACTTACCCTTACCCTAACCCTAACCCTAACCCTAACCTTAACTGTAACCCTTACCCTTACTCTAACCCTAACAATAACCCTTACCCTTACCTTAACCCTAACCATAAACCTAACCCTAACCATTACCCTTACCCTAACCCTAACCCTAACCTTAACCCTAAACCTAACCCTAAACCTAACCTTTACCCTAACCCTTATCCTTTCCCTAACCCTAACCCTAACCTAACCTAAAACCTAACCCTAACCCTAAACCTGACCCTTACCCTTATCCTAACCCTAACCCTAAACCTAACCCTAACACTTACCATTACGCTAACCCTAATCCTAACACTAACCCTAACCTTAACCCTAACCCTTACCCTTAACCTAACCCTAACCATAACTCTAACCCTAACCCTAACTCTTACCCTTACCCTAACCTTAACCCTAACCCTTATCCTTACCCTTACCCTAACACTAACCCTAACAATAAATCTAACCCTAACCCTAAACCTAACAATTACCCTTACCCTAACCCTGAAACTAAACCTAACCCTAACTGTATCCCCTATCCCTAACCCTAACCCCTACCCTTACCCTAACGTTAACCCTAACCCTAACCCTTACCCTTACCCTAACCCTAACCCTAAGCTTATCCCCACCCTAACCCTAAACCTAACCCTAAACCTAACCCTTACCCTTACCCTAACCTTAACCATAACCCTTATTCTTACCCTAACCCTAACACTAACACTTACCCTAACCCTAACCCTAACCCTAACCATTATCCTAACCCTAACTCTAACCCTAAACCTAACCCTTAACCTAACTGTAACACTAACCCTAACCCCTATCCCTAACCCTTACTTAACCCTAACTATAACCCTAACACTAACCCCTAACCCCAACCCTAACCGTAACAATAACTCCTGACACTAAACCTAACCCTAACCCTTACCCTTAACCTAACCCTAACCCTAACACTAACACTAAACCTTACCCTTACCGTAAACCTAACCCTAACCCTAACCCTAACCCTTACCCTTACCTTAACCCTAACCCTGACTCTAACCCTTACCCTTACCCTAACGCAAACCCTAACCCTAACCCTAACCCTAACCCTAACCCTAACACATACCCTTACCCTAACCCTAACCCTAACTCTTACCCTAACCCTAACCTTGACCCCAACACTAAACCTAAACCTAATGCTAACCCTAACCCTTACCCTTACCCTAACCCTAAACCTACACCTAACCCTAACCTTAACCTTTACCCTAACCCTAACCCTAACCCTAAACCTAACCCTTACCCTTACCCTTACCCTAACCCTAACCTTAACCCTAAACCTAACCCTTACCCTTACCCTAACCCTAACCCTAAAAATTACCCTAACCCTAACGCTAACCCTAACCCTTACCTTAACCCTAACCCTAAACCTAACCCTTACCCTAACCCACACCCTTACCCTTACTCTAACTCTAACCCTAACCCTAACCGTAACCCTAAACATAACCCTACACCTAACGCTAACCCTTACCCTAACCCTAAACCTAACCCTAAAACTAACCCTTACCCTAACCCTAACCCTAAACCTAACCCTAATCCTAACCCTAAACCTTACCATTATCCTAACCCTAACCCTAACCCTAAACCTAACTCTAACCCTAACCATAACCCTAACCCTTACCCTTACCCTAACCCTAACCCTAAACCTAACCCTAAACCTAAAACTAACCCTAACACTAACCCTAAACCTAACCCTTACCCTTACCCTATACCTAACCCTAACCGTAACCCTAACCCTAACCCTTAATCTTACCCTAACCCTAACCGTAAACCTAACCCTACCCCTACCCTTAACCCTAACCCTTAACCTAACCCTAATCCTAACCCTAAACCTAACACTAACCCTAAAACTAACCCTAAACCTAACCTTAACCCTAACCCTTACCCTTACCGTAACCCTAACCCTAAACCTAACCCTAAACCTAACCCTAATCCTTACCCTTATCCTAACCCTAACCCTAACCCTAACACTTATCCTGACCCTAACCCCAACCCTAAGCCTAACCCTAACCCTAACCCTTACCCTAACCCTAACCCTAACGATAACCCTGAACCTAACCCTAACCCGTACCCTTACCCTAACCCTAAACGTAACCCTAAACCTAACCCTAACCCTGACCCTTACCCTTATCTTAACCCTAAAACTAACACTAACCCTTACACTTACCCTAACGCTAACCCTAAATCTAACCCTAACCCAAACCCTAACACATACCCTTACCCTAACCCTAACCCTAACCCTAACCCTAACCCAAAACCTAACCCTAAACCTAACCCTAACCCTAACCTTAACCCCAACACTAAACCTAACCCTAACCCTAACCCTAACCCATACCCTTACCCTAACGCTAACCCTAAACCTAACGTTAACTCTAACCCTAACCCTAATTCAAACCCTAACACTTACCCTTATCCAAACCCTAACCCTAACCCTAAACCTAACCCTAACCCAAACCTTAACCCTAATCCTTACCCTTACCCTAACCCTAACACTAACCCTAAACCTAACACTAAACCTAACACTAACCCTAACCCTAACCCTTACCCTTACCCCAAACCTAACCCTAACCCTAACCCTAAACCTAACCCTTACTCTTACCCTAACCCTAACCCTAAACCTAACCCTAACCCTAACCCTTACCCTTACCCTAACCGTAACCCTAACCCTTACCCTAAACCTTACCCTTACCCTTACCCTAAACCTAACCCGAAACCTTACCCTAAACCTAACCCTAACCGTAACCCTAACCCTTACCCTTATCTTAACCCTAACCCTAACCCTAACCCTTACACTTACCCTGACGCTAACCCTAAACCTATCCCTAATCCTAACACATAACCTTAACCTAACCCTAACCCAAAACCTAACCCTAACCCTAACCCAAAACCTAACCCTAAACCTAACCCTAACCCTAACCCTAACCCTAACCCTAACACTAAACTTAACCCCAACACTAAACCTAACCCTAACCCTAAACCTAACGAATACCCTTACCCTAACGCTAACCCTAAACCTACCCTTAACCCTAACCCTAATCCTAACCCTAAACCTTACCCTTATCCTAACACTAAACCTAACCCTAAACCTAACACTAACGCTAACCTTAACCCTAACCCTTACCCTTACCCTAACCCTAACCCTAACCCTAACCCTAAACCTAACACTAACCCTAACACTAACCCTAACCCTAACCCTTACCCTTACCCTATACCTAACCCTAACCCTAACCCTAACCCTAACCCCTACTCTTACCCTAACCCTAACCGTAAACCTAACCCTACCCCTACTCCTAACCCTAACCCTTAACCTAACCCTAACCCTATACCTAAACCTAAATCTAACCCTAAAACTAACCCTAACCCTAACGCTAACCCTAACCCTTACCCTTATTCTAACCCTAACCCTAACCCTAACACTTCCCCTTACCTTAATCCCTACCCTAATCCTAACCCTAACCCTAACCATTACCCTAACCCTAACCCTAAAACTTACCCTTACACTACACCTAACCCTAACCCTTATCCTAAGCCTAACCCTAACGCTAACACTAATGCTTACCCTAACACTTACCCTAATCCTAACCCTAACCCTAACCGTTACGCTTACCCTATCCCTAACCCTAACCTTAACCCCAACCCTAAACATAACCCTAATCCTAACCCTAACCCTTACCTTAACTCTAACCCGAACACTAACCCTAACACTTACACTAAACCTAACCCTAACCCTAACCATAACACTTACCCTAACCCCTACCCTAACCCTAAACCTAACCCTTACCCTAACACTAACCCTAACACTAACCCTAACCCTTACATTTACCCTAACCCTAAACCTAACCCTAACCCAACCCCTAACCCTAAATCTTACCCTTACCCTAACACTAACCCTAACCCTAACCCTAAACATTACCGTTACCCTAAACCTAACCCTAACCCTTAGGCTAAACCTAACCCTAACCCTTCCCCTAAACCTAACCTTAACCCCAACACTAACACTAACCCTAACCCTAACCCTAAACTAACCCTGAACTAAACCTTAACCCTAACCCTTACCCTTACCGTAACTCTAAACCTAACTCTAACCCTTACCGTAATAGTAACCCTAACCCTAAACCGAACACTAACACTAACACTAACCCTAACCCTAACCTTTATCCTTACCCTAAACCTAACCCTAACCCAAACCCTAACCCTAACCCTAACCCTTATACTTACCCTAACCCTGACCCTAACCCTAACCCTAACCCTAATCCTAACCCTAACCCTTACTCTTATCCTAACCCTAACCCTAACCCTAAACCTAACCCTAACCCTAACCTTAACCCTAAACCTTACCCTTACCCTAACCCTTAACCTAACTCTAACCCTAAACCGAACACTAACACTAACACTAACACTAACCCTAACCTTTATCCTTACCCTAAACCTAACCCTAACCCTAACCCTTACTCTTACCCTAGCCTTAAACGTAAACCTAACCCTAACACTAACCCTAACCCTTAACCTATCCCTAAAACTAACCCTTACCCTAAACTTACCCTTACTGTAACCCTAACCCTAACACTAACCCTAAACCTAACACTAACCCTACCCTTAACCCTAACCCTTACCCTAACCCTAACACTAACCCTAACCCTTACCCTAATCCTAACCCTAAAGCTATCCCCTAACCCTGACCAATAACCTAACCCTAAACCTAAACCTAACCCTTACCCTAACCCTAACCCTAACCCTAACCCTAAACCTAACCCTTACCCTAACCCTAATTCTAACCCTAACCCTAAACCTAACCCTTACCCTAAACCTAACCCTAATCCTAACCAAAACCCTTACGCTTATCCTAACCCTAACCCTAACCCTAAACCTAACCCTAACCCTAACCTTAACCCTAACCCTTACCCTAACCCTAACCCTAACCGTAACCCTAACCCTAAACCTAACACTAACCCTAAGAGTAACCCTAACCCTAACCCTTACCCTTACCCTATATCTAACACTAATCCTAACCCTAACCCTTACCCTTACCCTAACAATTACTCTTACCCTAACCCTAACCCTAAACCTAACACTTACCCTAACCTTAACCCTTACCCTTACCCTAACCCTAACCTTACAGTTACCCTAACCCTAACCCTAACCCTAACCCTAATGCTAAACCTAAACCTTAACCTAACCCTAACCCTAACCCTAAAACTAACCCTAACCCTAACCTTAACCCTAACCTTTCCCTTACCGTAACCCTAACCCTAACCCTAACCCTAACCCTAACCCTAAACCTAACACTTACCCTAACCTTAACCCTTACCCTTACCCTAACCCTAAGCATACAGTTACCCTAACCCTAACCCTAACCCTAAACCTAACCCTTACCCTAACCCTAAAACTAACCCTAACCCTTACACTAATCCTAACCCTAAAGCTAACCCCTAACCCAGACCCATAACCTAACACTAAACCTACACCTAACCCTTACCCTAACCATAACCCTAACCCTAAGCCTAACCCAAACCCTCACCCTAACCCTAAACCTAACCCTAACCCTAACCCTTAACCTTACCATAACCGTAACAGTAACCCTAACCCTAAACCTTACACTTACCTTAAACCTAACCCTAAACCTTACCCTAAACCTAACCTTAACCCTAACCCTAACGCTTACCCTTATCTTAACCCTAACACTAACCCTAACCCTAACACATACCCTTACCCTAACCCTAACCCTAACCCTAAACGTAAACCTAAACCTAACCCTAAACCTAATCCAAACCCTAACCCTAACCCTAACCCTAACCTTAACCCCAAAACTAAACCTAACCCTAACCCATACGCTTACCCTAACGCCAACCCTAAACCTAACCTTAACCCTAATACTAACGCTAACCCTTAACCTGACCCTAAATCTAATCCTAACCATAACACTTACCCTTATCCTAACCCTAACCATAACGCTAAACCTAACCCTAACCCTAACCTTAACCCTAACCATTACCCTTACCCTAACCCTAACCCTAACCCAAACCCTAAACCTAACACTAACCCTAACACTAACCCTAACCCTAACCCTTACCCTTACCCTAAACCTAACCCTAACCCAATCCCTAAACCTAACCCTACCCCTACCCCTACACCTAACCCTTAACCTAACCCTAACCCTAAACCTAAACCTAACACTAACCCTAAAACTGACCCTTAACCTAACCTTAACCCTAACCCTAACCCTAATTCTAACCCTGATACTTACCCTTATCCTAACCCTAACCCTAAACCTAAACCTAACCCTAACCTTAACCATAATCCTTACCCTTACCCTAACCCTAACCCTAACCCTAAACCTAACCCTAAAACTAACCCTAACCCTAACCTTAACCCTAACCTTACCCTTACCGTAACCCTAACCCTAACCCTCACCCTAAACCTAACACTAACCCTAACCCTAACCCTAACCCTAAACCTAACACTAACCCTAACCCTTACCCTTACCCTAAACCTAACCCTAACCCTAATCCTAACCCTTACTCTTACCCTAACCCTAACCGTAAACCTAACCCTAACCCTAACCCTAACCCTAACCCTTAACCTAACCATAACCCTAATCCTAAACCTAACCCTAACCCTAACCCTAAAACTAACCCTAGCCCTAACCTTAACCCTAAACTTACCCTTACCATAACCCTAACCCTAACCCTAAACCTAACACTAACCCTAACCCTAACCCTAACCCTTACCCTAACCCTAACCCTAACCCTAACCCTAAAACTAACCCTAACCCTCACCTTAACCCTAACCTTACCCTTACCGTAACCCTAACCCTAACCCTATCCCTAAACCTAACACTAACCCTAACCCTAACCCTTACCCTTACCCTTACCCTAACTCTAACCTTACAGTTACCCTAACACTAACCCTAACACTAGTCCTTACTCTTACCCTAACCCTAAACGATAACCCTAAACCTAACCCTATCCCTTAACCTAACCCTAACCCTAATCCTAACCCTAACCCTTACCCTTACCCTAACCCTAACCCTAACCCTAACCCTAAAACTAACCCTAACCCTAAACTTAACCCTAACCCTTACCCTTACCCTAACCCTAACCCTAACCCTAACCCTAACCCTAACCCTAAATCTTACACTAACCCTAAACCTAACCCTCACCCTTACCCTAACTCTAACCTTACAGTTACCCTAACCCTAACCTTAACACTTACCCTAACCCTAACCCTAACTCTAACACTTACCCTAACCCTAACCCTAACCATAACCCTTACCCGAACCCTAACCCTAACCCTAACGCTAACCCTTACCCTAACACTAACCCTAAACGTAAACCTTACCTTTACCCTAACCCTAAATCTAAATCTAACCCTAACCCTAACCCTAACTCTATCCCTAACCCTTACCCTAACACTTACCTTAACCCTAACCCTAAACCTAACCATAAAGCTTACCATTACCTTAACCCTAAACCTAACCCTAACCTTTACCCTTACCCTAACGCTATCCCTAACCCTAACCCTAAACCTAACCCTAACACATACCCTTACCCTAACCCTAACCCTAACCTTAACGTAACCCTAAAGCTAACCCTAACGCTAACCGTTAACGTAACCCTAAAGCTAACCGTTAATGTAACCCTAACCCTAACCCTAAACCTCACCTTCTCCCAACACTAAACCTAACCCTAACCCTAACCCTTACCCTAACCCTAACCCTTACGCTTACCCTAACCCTAACCCTAAACCTAACCTTAACCCTAACCCTATCCCTAACCCTATCCCTTACCATTACACTAACCCTAACCCTAAACCTAACACTAACCGTAACCCCTAACCCTAACCCTAAACCTACCCCTTACCCTTACCCTAATGATAACCCTAACCCAAACCCTAACCCTTACCCTTACACTAACCCTAACCCTAACCCTATCCCTAACCCTAAAACTAACACTTACACTTACATTAACCTTAACCCGAATCCGAACCCTAACCCTTATCCTAAACCTATCCCTAACCCTAACCCTTAACCTAACCCTAACACTAACCCTAACCCCTAACCCTAAAGATTACCCTAACCCTAACCCCTAACCCTAACCCTAAACCTAACCCTTACCCTTATTCTAACCATAACGCTAACCCTAACACTTATCCTTACCCTAACCCCAACCCTAACCCTAATCCTAACCCTTACCCTAACCCTAACCCTAACCCTAACACTTCCCCTTACTCTAAACCTAACCCTAACCCTAATCCTTACCCTTACCCTAAACCTAACCCTAAACCTTACCCTAAACCTAACCCTAACCCTGACCCTTACCCTTATCTTAACCCTAACCCTAAACCTAACCCTTACACTTACCCTAAGGCTAACACTAACCCTAACCCTAACCCTAACCCTAGCACATACCCTTACCCTAACCCTAACCCTAACCCTAACCCTAACCCAAAACCTAACCCTAAACCTAACTCTAACCCTAACCCTAACCCTAACCTTAAACCCAACACTAAACCGAACCTTAACCCTAACCCTAACCCATACCCTTACACTAACACTAACCCTAACCCTGACCCTAACCTTAATCCTAACGCTAACCCTAACCCCCACCCTTACCCTTACCATAACCCTAAAACTAAACCTAACCCTAACCCTAACCATAACCCTAACCTTAACCCTAACCCTAACCATAACACTTGCCCTTACCCTAACCCTACCCCTAAACCTAACCCTAACCCTAAAATTAACCCTAACCCCTAACACTAACCCTAACCCTAACCCTTACCCTTATTCTAACCCTAACCCTAACCTAAACTTACCCTTACCCTAATCCCTACCCTAATCCTAACACTAAAACTATCTCTTACCATAACCCTAACCCTAACCTTAACCCTAACCCTAACCCTAACACTTACCCTAACCCTAAGCCTAACCCTAACCCTAACCCTTATCCTAACCCTAACCCTAAACCTTACCCTAAACCTAACCTAAACCCTAACTCTAACCCTAACCCTTACCCTAACCCTAACCCTAATCCTAACCATAACCCTTACCCTTATCCTAACCCTAACCCTAACCCTAAACCTAACCCTAACCCTAACCTTAACCCTAACACTTACCATTACCCTAACCCTAACCCTAACCCTATCCCTAAACCTAACACTAACCCTAACACTAACCCTAACCCTAACCCTTACCCTTAACCTAAACCTTACCCTAACCGTAACCCTAACCCTAACCCTTAACGTTACCCTAAACCTAATCCTAACCCTAACCATTAACCTTACCCTAACCCTAACCCTAACCCTAAAACTAACCCTATCCCTAACCTTAAACCTAACCCTTACCCTTACCGTATCCCAACCCTAAACCTAACCCTATCCCTAAACCTAACACTAACCCTAACCCTAACCCTTACGCTTACCCTAACCCTAACCTTACAGTTACCCTAACGTTAACCCTAACCCTAACCCTAACCCTAACCCTTACCCTTACCCTAACCCTAACCCTAAACCTAAACCTAAACCTAACACTAACCTAACACTAACCCTAAAACTAACCCTTACCCTTACCCTAAACCTAACCCTAACACTAACCCTAACCCTTACTCTTATCCTAACCCTAACCATAAACCTAACCCTGACCCTAACCCTAACCCTTAACCTAACCCTAACCCTAATCCTAACCATAACCCTTACCCTTACCCTTACCCTAACCCTAACCCTAACCCTAAAACTAACCCTAACCCTAACCTTAACCCTAAACCTTACCAGTACCGTAACCCTTACCCTAACCCTAACCCTAAAGTAAACCTACACTAACCCAAAAACTAACCCTTACCCTTACCCTAACCCTATCATTA
This sequence comes from Megascapheus bottae, assembly GCA_024803745.1. NCBI lineage: Eukaryota > Metazoa > Chordata > Mammalia > Rodentia > Geomyidae > Megascapheus > Megascapheus bottae. The sequence goes on from JANJXV010000048.1 coordinate 4,133,481, forward strand.
CAGTTACCCTAACCCTAAACCTAACCCTACCCCTAACACTTACCCTAACCCTAACCCTAATAATAACCCTTGCCCTAACCCTAACACAAACCCTAATCCTTATCCTAATCCTAACCCTAAACATAACCCCTAACCCTGACCCATAACCGAACCCTAAACCTAAACCTAACCCTTACCCTAAACCTAACCCTAACCAAATCCCTAACCCTAACCCTTACCCTAAACCTAACCCTACCCCTACCCCTACCCCTAACCCTTAACCTAACCCTAACCCTAACCCTAAACCTAACACTAACCCTAAAACTAACCCTAACCCTAACCTTAACCCTAACCCTAACCCTAATTCTAACCCTAATACTTACCCTTATCCTAACCCTAACCCTAACCCTAAACCTAACCCTAACCTTAACCATAATCCTTACCCTTACCCTAACCCTAACACTAAACCTAACCCTAAAACTAACCCTAACCCTAACCTTAACCCTAACCTTACCCTTACCGTAACCCTAACCATAACACTCACCCTAAACCAAACACTAACCCTAACCCTAACCCTAACTCTAACCATTAACCTCACCCTAACCCTAACCCTAAAACTAACACTAAACCTAACCCTTACCCTAACCCTAACCCTAACCCTAACCCTAACCCTAACCCTTACCTTTACCCTAACCCTAACCCTAACCCTAAACCTAACCCTAAAACTAACCCTAACCCTAACCTTAACCCTAAGCTTACCCTTACCGTAACCTTAACCCTAACCCTCACCCTAAACCTTACACTAACCCTAACCCTAACCCTAACTCTAACCCTTAACCTAACCCTAACCCTAACCCTAAACCTAACACTAACCCTAACCCTTACCCTTACCCTAAACCTAACCCTAACCCTAACCCTAACCCTTACTCTTACCCTAACCCTAACCGTAAACCTAAACCTAACCCTAACCCTAACCCTAACCCTAACCCTTAACCTAACCATAACCCTAATGCTAAACCTAACCCTTAACCTAACCCTAACCCTAACCCTAAAACTAACCCTAACCCTAACCTTAACCCTAACCTTACACTTACCATAACCCTAACCCTAACCCTAAACCTAAACCTAACACTAACCCTAACCCTAACCCTTACCCTAACCCTAACCCTAACCCTAACCCTAACCCTAACCTTAACCCTAACCTTAACCTAACCGTAACCCTAACCCTAACCCTATCCCTAAACCTAACACTAACCCTAACCCTAACTCTTACCCTTACCCTTACCCTAACTCTTACCTTACAGTTACCCTAACGCTAACCCTAACCCTAACCCTTACCCTAAACCTAACACTAACACTAACCCTTACAATAATACTAACCCTAACCCTAACCCCAAACCCTGACTCATAACCTAACCCTCAACCTAAACCTAACCCTAATCCTAACCCTAAACCTTACCCTTACCATAAACCCAACCCTAAACTTACCCTAAACCTAACCCTAACCCTAACCCTTACCTTTATCTTAACCCTAACCCTAACACTTACACTTACCCTAATGCTAACCCTAACCCTAACCCTAACCCTAACACATACCCTTACCCTAACCCTAACCCTAAACCTAACCCTAACCCAAAACCTAACCCTAAACCTAACCCTAACCGTATCCCCTAACCCTAACCCTACCCCTACCCCTTACCCTTACCCTAATGCTAACCCTAACCTTAACCCTAACCCTTACCCTTACACTAACCCTAACCCTAACCCTAACCCTAACACATACCCTTTCCCTAACCCTAACCCTAACCCTAAACCTAACCCAAAACCTAACCCTAAACCTAACTCTAACCCTAACCCTAACCCTAACCTTAAACCCAACACTAAACCGAACCCTAACCCTAACCTAACCCATACCCTTACCCTAACCCTAACCCTAACCCTAACCCTGACCCTAACCTTAATCCTAACGCTAACGCTAACCCTAACCCTTACCCTTACCATAACCCTAAACCTAAACCTAACCCTAACCCTAACCATAACCCTAACCTTAACCCTAACCCTAACCATAACACTTGCCCTTACCCTAACCCTACCCCTAAACCTAACCCTAACCCTAAAATTAACCCTAACCCCTAACACTAACCCTAACCCTAACCCTTACCCTTATTCTAACCCTAACCCTAACCTAACACTTACCCTTACCCTAATCCCTACCCTAATCCTAACACTAAAACTATCTCTTACCATAACCCTAACCCTAACCTTAACCCTAACCCTAACCCTAACACTTACCCTAACCCTAAGCCTAACCCTAACCCTAACCCTTATCCTAACCCTAACCCTAAACCTTACCCTAAACCTAACCTAAACCCTAACTCTAACCCTAACCCTTACCCTAACACTAACCCTAATCCTAACCCTAACCCTTACCCTTATCCTAACCCTAACCCTAACCCTAAACCTAACCCTAACCCTAACCTTAACCCTAACCCTTACCCTTACCCTAACCCTAACCCTAACCCTATCCCTAAACCTAACACTAACCCTAACCCTAACCCTTACCCTTAAACTAAACCTTACCCTAACTGTAACCCTAACCCTAACCCTTAACGTTACCCTAAACCTAATCCTAACCCTAACCATTAACCTTACCCTAACCCTAACCCTAACCCTAAAACTAACCCTATCCCTAACCTTAAACCTAACCCTTACCCTTTCCGTATCCCTAACCCTAAACCTAACCCTATCCCTAAACCTAACACTAACCCTAACCCTAACCCTTACGCTTACCCTAACCCTAACCTTACAGTTACCCTAACGTTAACCCTAACCCTAACCCTAACCCTAACCCTTACCCTTACCCTAACCCTAACCCTAAACCTAAACCTAAACCTAACACTAACCTAACACTAACCCTAAAACTAACCCTTACCCTTACCCTAAACCTAACCCTAACACTAACCCTAACCCTTACTCTTATCCTAACCCTAACCGTAAACCTAACCCTGACCCTAACCCTAACCCTTAACCTAACCCTAACCCTAATCCTAACCCTAACCCTTACCCTTACCCTAACCCTAACCCTAACCCTAAAACTAACCCTAACCCTAACCTTAACCCTAAACCTTACCAGTACCGTAACCCTTACCCTAACCCTAACCCTAAAGTAAACCTACACTAACCCAAAAACTAACCCTTACCTTACCCTAACCCTATCATTACAGTTACCCTAACCCTAAACCTAACCCTACCCCTAACACTTACCCTAACCCTAACCCTAATAATAACCCTTGCCCTAACCCTAACACAAACCCTAATCCTTATCCTAATCCTAACCCTAAACATAACCCCTAACCCTGACCCATAACCGAACCCTAAACCTAAACCTAACCCTTACCCTAAACCTAACCCTAACCAAATCCATAACCCTAACCCTTACCCTAAACCTAACCCTACCCCTACCCCTACCCCTAACCCTTAACCTAACCCTAACCCTAACCCTAAACCTAACACTAACCCTAAAACTAACCCTAACCCTAACCTTAACCCTAACCCTAACCCTAATTCTAACCCTAATACTTACCCTTATCCTAACCCTAACCCTAACCCTAAACCTAACCCTAACCTTAACCATAATCCTTACCCTTACCCTAACCCTAACACTAAACCGAACCCTAAAACTAACCCTAACCCTAACCTTAACCCTAACCTTACCCTTACCGTAACCCTAACCATAACCCTCACCCTAAACCAAACACTAACCCTAACCCTAACCCTAACTCTAACCATTAACCTCACCCTAACCCTAACCCTAAAACTAACACTAAACCTAACCCTTACCCTAACCCTAACCCTAACCCTAACCCTAACCCTTACCTTTACCCTAACCCTAACCCTAACCCTAAACCTAACCCTAAAACTAACCCTAACCCTAACCTTAACCCTAAGCTTACCCTTACCGTAACCTTAACCCTAACCCTCACCCTAAACCTTACACTAACCCTAACCCTAACCCTAACTCTAACCCTTAACCTAACCCTAACCCTAACCCTAAACCTAACACTAACCCTAACCCTTACCCTTGCCCTAAACCTAACCCTAACCCTAACCCTAACCCTTACTCTTACCCTAACCCTAACCGTAAACCTAAACCTAACCCTAACCCTAACCCTAACCCTAACCCTTAACCTAACCATAACCCTAATGCTAAACCTAACCCTTAACCTAACCCTAACCCTAACCCTAAAACTAACCCTAACCCTAACCTTAACCCTAACCTTACACTTACCATAACCCTAACCCTAAACCTAAACCTAACACTAACCCTAACCCTAACCCTTACACTAACCCTAACCTTAACCCTAAAACTAACCCTAACCCTAACCTTAACCCTAACCTTACCCTAACCGTAACCCTAACCCTAACCCTATCCCTAAACCTAACACTAACCCTAACCCTAACTCTTACCCTTACCCTTACCCTAACTCTTACCTTACAGTTACCCTAACACTAACCCTAACCCTAACCCTTACCCTAAACCTAACACTAACACTAACCCTTACACTAATACTAACCCTAACCATAACCCCAAACCCTGGCTCATAACCTAACCCTCAAACTAAACCTAACCCTAACCCTAACCCTAACCCTAAACCTTACCCTAACCCTAACCCTAACCCTTACCCTTACCCTAACCGTAACCCTAACCCTAACCCTAAACCTTACCCTTACCATAAACCCAACCCTAAACTTACCCTAAACCTAACCCTAACCCTAACCCTTACCTTTATCTTAACCCTAACCCTAACCCTTACACTTACCCTAATGCTAACCCTAACCCTAACCCTAACCCTAACATATACCCTTACCCTAACCCTAACCCTAAACCTTACCCTAACCCAAAACCTAACCCTAAACCTAACCCTAACCGTAACCCCTAACCCTAACCCTACCCCTACCCCTTACCCTTACCCTAATGCTAACCCTAACCCTAACCCTAACCCTTACCCTTACATTAACCCTAACCCTAACCCTAACCCTAAAACTAACACTTACACTTACATTAACCCTAACCCGAATCCGAACCCTAACCCTTATCCTAAACCTATCCCTAACCCTAACCCTTAACCTAACACTAACACTAACCCTAACCCCTAACCCTAAAGATTACCCTAACCCTAACCCTAACCCTAACCCTAACCCTAACCCTAACCCTTACCCTTATTCTAACCATAACGCTAACCCTAACACTTATCCTTACCATAACCCCAACCCTAACCCTAATCCTAACCCTTACCCTAACCCTAACCCTAACCCTAACACGTCCCCTTACCCTAAACCTAAACCTAACCCTAATCCTTACCCTTACCCTAAACCTAACCCTAAACTTTACCCTAAACCTAACCCTAACCCTAACCCTGACCCTTACCCTTATCTTAACCCTAACCCTAAACCTAACCCTTACACTTACCCTAACGCTAACACTAACCCTAACCCTAACCCAAAACCTAACCCTAAACCTAACTCTAACCCTAATCCTAACCCTAACCTTAAACCCAACACTAAAACGAACCCTAACCCTAACCCTAACACATACCCTTACCCTAACCCTAACCCTAACCCTGACCCTAACCTTAATCCTAACGCTAACCCTAACCCTAACCCTTACCCTTACCATAACCCTAAACCTAAACCTAACCCTAACCCTAACCATAACCCTAACCTTAACCCTAACCTTAACCATAACCCTTGCCCTTACCCTAACCCTACCCCTAAACCTAACCCTAACCCTAAAATTAACCCTAACCCCTAACACTAACCCTAACCCTAACCCTTACCCTTATTCTAACCCTAACCCTAACCTAACACTTACCCTTAACCTAATCCCTACCCTAATCCTAACACTAACCCTATCTCTTACCATAACCCTAACCCTAACCTTAACCCTAACCCTAACCCTAACCCTTACCCTAAACCTAACCCTAATCCTAACCCTAACCCTTACCCTTATCCTAACCCTAACCCTAACCATAAACCTAACCCTAACCCTAACCTTAACCCTAACCCTTACCATTACCCTAACCCTAACCCTAACCCTATCCCTAGACCTAACACTAACCCTAACACTAACACTAACCCTAACCCTTACCGTTAACCTAAACCTTACCCTAACCCTAACCCTAACCCTAACCGTTAACGTAACCCTAAACCTAATCCTAACCCTAACCATTAACCTTACCCTAACCCTAACACTAACCCTAAAACTAACCCTATCCCTAAACTTAAACCTAACCCTTACCCTTACCGTATCCCTAACCCTAAACCAAACCCTATCCCTAAACCTAACACTAACCCTAACCCTAACCCTTACGCTTACCCTAACCCTAACCTTACTGTTACCCTAACGTTAACCCTAACCCTAACCCTAACCGTAACCCTTACCCTTACCCTAACCCTAACCCTAAACCTAAACCTAAACCTAACACTAAACCTAACACTAACCCTAAAACTAACCCTTACCCTTACCCTAAACCTAACCCTAACACTAACCCTAACCCTTACTCTTATCCTAACCCTAACCGTAAACCTAACCCTAAACCTAACCCTAACCCTTAACCTAACCCTAACCCTAATCCTAACCCTAACCCTTACCCTTACCCTAACCCTAACCCTAACCCTAAAACTAACGCTAACCCTAACCTTAACCCTAAACCTTACCAATACCGGAACACTTACCCTAACCCTAACCCAATAGTAAACCTACACTAACCCAAAAACTAACCCTTAACCTTACCCTAACCCTATCCTTACAGTTACCCTAGCCCTAAACCTAACCCTACCCCTAACACTTACCCTAACCCTAACCCTAATAATAACCCTTGCCCTAACCCTAACACAAACCCTAATCCTTATCCTAATCTAACCCTAAACCTAACCCCTAACCCTGACCCATAACCAAACCCTAAACCTAAACCTAACCCTTACCCTAAACCTAACCCTAACCAAATCCGTAACCCTAACCCTTACCCTAAACCTAACCCTACCCCTACCCCTACCCCTAACCCTTAACCTAACCCTAACCCTAACCCTAAACCTAACACTAACCCTAAAACTAACCCTAACCCTAACCTTAACCCTAACCCTAACCCTAATTCTAACCCTAATACTTACCCTTATCCTAACCCTAACCCTAACCCTAAACCTAACCCTAACCTTAACCATAATCCTTACCCTTACCCTAAACCTAACCCTAAACCTAACCCTAAAACTAACCCTAACCCTAACCTTAACCCTAACCTTACCCTTACCGTAACCCTAACCCTAACCCTCACCCTAAACCTAACACTAACCCTATCCCTAACCCTAACTCTAACCCTTAACCTAACCCTAAACCTAACCCTAAACCTAAAACTAAACCTAACCCTTACCCTTACCCTAAACCTAAACCCTACCCCTACCCCTAACCCTTACTCTTACCCTAACCCTAACCGTAAACCTAACCCTAACCCTAACCCTAACCCTTAACCTAACCATAACCCTAATCCTAAACCTAACCCTTAACCTAACCCTAACCCTAACCCTAAAATTAACCCTAACCCTAACCTTAACCCTAACCTTACCCTTACCATAACCCTAACCCTAAACCTAACACTAACCCTAACCCTAACCCTAACCCTTACCCTAACCCTAACCCTAACCCTAACCCTAAAACTAACCCTAACCCTCACCTTAACCCTAACCTTACCCTTACCGCAACCCTAACCCTAACCCTATCCCTAAACCTAACACTAACCCTAACCCTAACCCTTCCCCTTACCCTTACCCTAACTCTAACCTTACAGTTACCCTAACCCTAACCCTAACCCTAACCCTTACCCTAACCCTAACACTAACACTAACCCTTACACTAATACTAACCCAAACCCTAACCCATAACCCTGACCCATAACCTAACCCTCAACCTAAACCTAACCCTAACCCTAACCCTAACCCTAAACCTTACCCTTACCCTAACCCTAACCCTAACCCTAACCCTTACCCTTACCCTAACCGTAACCCTAACCCTAACCTTAAACCTTACCCTTACCCTAAACCTAACCCTAACCCTAACCCTTACCCTTTTCTTAACCCTAACCCTAACCCTAACCCTTACACTTACCCTAATGCTAACCCTAACCCTAACGCTAACCCTAACACATACCCTTACCCTAATCCTAACCCTAAACCTAACCCTAACCCAAAACCTAACCCTAAACCTAACGGTAAACCTAACCTTAACCTTAACCCCAACACTAAACCTAACCCTAACCCTAACCCTACAAATACCCTTACCCTAACCTTAACCCTAAACCTACCCTTAACCCTAACCCTAACCCAAACCCTTACACTAAACCTAACTCTAACCCTTATCCTAAGCCTAACCCTAACCCTAAAACTAACGCTTACCCTAACACTTACCCTAACCCTAACCCTAACCCTAACCGTTACCCTTACCCTATCCCTACCCTAACCTTAACCCCAACCCTAAACATAACCCTAATCCTAATCCTAACCCTTACTTAACCCTAACCCTAACACTAACCCTAACACTTACACTAAACCTAACCCTAACCCTAACCCTAACCCGTACCCTAACCCCTACTCTAAACCTAACCCTAACCCTTAACCTAACCCTAACACTAACCCTAACCCTTACACTTACCCTAACGCTAACCCTAACCCTAACCCTAACACATACCCTTAACCTAACCCTAACCCTAACCCTAACCCAAAACCTACCCCTAAACCTAACCGTAACCCTAACCCTAACCCTAACCTTAACGCCCACACTAAACCTAACCCTAACCCTAACCCATACCCTTACCCTAATGCTAACCCTAAACCTAATCTTAACCATAACCCTAAACCTAACCCTTACCCTAACCCTAACCCTTACCATTACCTTAAACCTAAACCTAACCCTAACCCTTACCCTTACCCTAACGCTATCCCTAACCCTAACACTAACCCTAACACATAACCTTACCGTAACCCTAACCCTAAACCTTAAGGTAATCCTAAAGCTAACCCTAAACCTGACCCTAACCGTAACCCTAACACTAACCTTAACCCCAACACAAAACCTAACCCTAACCCTAACCCTAAGCCTAACCCTTACGCTTACCCTAACCCTAACTCTAAACCTAACCATAACCCTAACCTATCCCTAACCCTTACCCTTACGCTAGTGCTAACCCTAACCCTAAACCTAACAATTACCCTTACCCTATCCCTAACCCTAATCTTAACCCCAACCCTAACCCTAACACTAACCCTAACCCGAACCCGAACCCTAACCCTAACTCTTATCCTAACCCTATCCCTAACCCTAACCCTTAACCTAAACCTAACACTAACCCTAACCCCTAACCCTAACCCTAACCTGAAACACAACCCCTAACCCTAACCCTAACCCTTACCCTTATCCTAACCATAACCCTAACCCTAACACTTATTCTTACCCTAACCCAACCCTAACCTTAAACCTAACCCTAACCTTACCCTAACCCTAAACCTAAACTTAAACCGAACCCTAACCCAAACCCTTACCCTTACCTTAACCCTAATCCTAACCCTAACCCAAAACCTTACCCTTACCATAAACCTATCCCTAAACCTTACCTGAAACCTAACCCTAACCCTAACCCTGACCCTTACCCTTATCTTAACCCTAACCCTAACCCTAACCTTACACTTACTCTAACGCTAACCCTAACCCTAACCCTAACCCTAACACATACCCTTACCCTAAACCTAACCCTAACCCTAACCCAAAACCTAACCCTAAACATAACCCTAAACCTAACCCTAACCCTAACCTTAACACCAACACTAAACCTAACCCTAACACTAAGCCATACCCTTACCCTAACGCTAACCCTAAACCTAATCTTAGCCCTAACCCTAAACCTAACCCTTACACTAAACCTAACCCTAATCCTAACCAAAACCCTTACGCTTATCCTAACCCTAACCCTAACCCTAAACCTAACCCTAACCCTAACCTTAACCCTAACCCTTACCCTAACCCTAACCCTAAACGTAACGCTAACCCTAAAGCTAACACTAAACCTAACACTAACCCTAACCCTAACCCTTACCCTTACCCTATATCTAACCCTAACCCTAACCCTAACCCTTTCCCTTACCCTTACCCTAAACCTAACCCTAACCCTAATCATAACCCTAACCTTTACTCTTACCCTAACCCTAAACGTAAACCTAACCCTAACCCTAACCCTTAAACTAACCCTAACCCTAATCCTAACCCTAACCCTTACCCTAACCCTAACCCTAACCCTAAAACTAACCCTAACCTTAACCTTAACCCTAACCTTACCCTTACCGTAACCCTAACCCTAACCCTAACCCTAACCCTAAACCTAACACTTACCCTAACCTTAACCCTTACCCTTACCCTAACCCTAACCTTACAGTTACCCTAACCCTAAACCTAACCCTAAACCTAACCCTTACCCTAACCCTAACACTAACCCTAACCCTTACCCTAATCCTAATCCTAAAGCTAACAACTAACCCTGACCCATAACCTCACCCTAAACCTAAACCTAACCCTTACCCTAACCCTAACCCTAACCCTAAGCCAAACCCTAACCCTAAACCTAACCCAAACCTAACCCTAAACGTAACCCTAACCCTTAACCTTACCCTAACCGTAACCCTAACCCTAACCCTAAACCTTACCCTTACCTTAAACCTAACCCTAAACCTTACCCTAAACCTAACCTAAACCCTAACCCTAACGCTTACCCTTATCTTAACCCTAACACTAACCCTAAACCTAACACATACCCTTACCCTAACCCTAACCCTAACCCTAAACGTAAACCTAAACCTAATCCTAAACCTAACCCAAACCCTAACCCTAACCCTAACCCTAAACTTAACACCAACACTAAACCTAACCCTAACCCATACCCTTACCCTAACGCCAACCCTAAACCTAACCTTAACCCTAATACCAACGCTAACTCTTAACCTGACCCTAATCCTAATCCTAACCCTAACACTTAACCTTATCCTAACAATAACCATAACGCTAAACCTAACCCTAACCCTGACCTTAACCCTAACCCTTACCCTTACCCTAACCCTAACCCTAACCCTAACACTAAACATAACACTAACCCTAACACTAACCCTAACCCTAACCCTTACCCTTACCCTAAAACTAACCCTAACCCTAACCCTAGTCCTTACTCTTACCCTAACCCTAAACGATAACCCTAAACCTAACCCTATCCCTTAACCTAAGCCTAACCCTAATCCTAACCGTAACCCTTACCCTTACCGTATCCCAAACCCTAACCCTAACCCTATCCCTAAACCTAACACTAACCCTAACCCTAACCCTTACCCTTACCCTAACCCTAACCTTACAGTTACCCTAAACCCTAACCCTAAACCTAACACTTACCCTCACCCTAACCCTAACCCTAACCCTTACCCTTACCCTAACCCTAACCCTAACCCTAACCCTAACCCTAACCCTTACTCTTATCCTAAGCCTAACCGTAAACCTAACCCTAACCCTTACCCTTACCCTAACCCTAACCCTAATACTAACCCTAACCCTAACCTTAACCCTAAACCTTACCCTTACCGTAACCCTAACCCAAATCCTAACCCTAACGTAAACCTAACACTAACCCCAAAACTAACCCTTACCCTTACCCTAACCCTAACCTTACAGTTACCCTAACCGTAACCCTAACTTTACCCCTAACACTTACCCTAACCCTAACCCTAACCCTAACCCTTGCCCTAACCCTAACACTAACCCTAATCCTTAAACTAATCCTAACCCTAAACCTAACCCCTAACCCTGACCCATAACCTAACCCTAAACCTAAACCTAACCCTTACCCTAAACCTAACCCTAACCCAATCCCTAACCCTAACCCTAACCTTCACCCTAAACCTTAGCCTTATCCTAACCCTAAACCTAACCCTAACCCTAACCCTAAACCTTACCCTTACCCTAAACCTAACCCTAAACCTTACCCTAAACCTAACCCTAACCCTAACCTTAACCCTTACCTTTATCTTAACCCTAACCCTAACCCTTACACTTACCCTAACGCTAACCGTAACCCTAACACTAACCCTAAACCTAACACATACCCTTACCCTAACCCTAACCCTAACCGAAACCCTAAACCTAAACCTAAGCCTAACCCAAACCATAACCCTTACCCTAAGCCTAACCTTAACCCCAACACTAAACCTAACCCTACCCCTAACCCATACACTTACCCTAACGCTACACCTAAACCTAACCTTAACCCTAACCCTAACCCAAACCCCTAACCCTGACTCATAACCTAACCCTAACCCTACCCCTAACACTTACCCTAACCCTAACCCTAACCCTTGCCCTAACCCTAACACTAACCCTAATCCGAACCCTAATCCTAACCCTAAAGCTAACCCTAACCCTAACCCTAACCCTAATCTTAACCCCAACCCTAAACCTAACCCTAACCCTAACCCTAACCCGAACCCGAACCCGAACCCGAACCCTAACTCTTATCCTAACCCTATCCCTACCCCTAACCCTTAACCTAACCCTAACACTAACCCTAACCCCTAACCCTAACGCTAACCCGAACCATAACCCCTAACTCTAACCCTAACCCTTACCCTAAACCTAACCCTAATCCTAACCCTACACTTAACCTTATCCTAACCCTAACCCTAACCCTAAACCTCACCCTAACCTTAACAATAACCCTTAACCTTACCTAACCCTAACCGTAACCCTAAACCTAACACTAACACTAACACTAACCCTAACCCTAACCCTTACCCTTACCCTAAACCTTACCCTAACCCTAACCCTAACCCTTACTCTTACCCTACCCCTAACCGTAAACCTAACCCTAACCCTAACCCTAACCCTAACCCTTAATGTAAACCTAAACCTAATCCTAACCCTAATCCTTAACCTTACCCTAACCCTAACCCTAACCCTAAAACTACCCCGATCCCTAAACTTAACCCTAACCCTTACCCTTACCGTATGCCAAACCCTAACCCTAACCCTATCCCTAAACCTAACACTAACCCTAAACCTAACCCTTACCCTTACCCTAACCCTAACCTTACAGTTACCCTAACCCTAACCCTAACCCTAACACTTACCCTAACCCTAACCCTAACCCTAACCCTTACCCTAACCCTAACCCTAACCCTAACCCTAAACCTAACACTAACCCTAACACTAACCCTAAAACTAACCCTTACCCTTACCCTTACCCTAACCCTAACCCTAACCCTAACCCTAACTCTAACACTTACTCTTATCCTAAGCCAAACCGTAAACCTAACCCTAACCCTAACCCTAACCCTTAACCTAACCCTAACCCTAACCCTAAAACTAAGCCGATCCCTAACCTTAACACTAACCCTTACCCTTACCATATCCCAAACCCTAACCCTAACCCTATCCCTAAACCTAACACTAACCCTAACCCTAATCCTTACCCTTACCCTAACCATAACCTTACAGTTACCCTAACCCTAACCCTAACCCTAACACTTACCCTAACCCTAACACTAACCCTAACCCTTACCCTTACCCTAACACTAACACTAACCCTAACACTAACCCTAAAACTAACCCTTACCCTTACCCTAACCCTAACCCTAAACCTAACCCTAACCCTAACCCTTACTCTTATCCTAAGCCTAACTGTAAACCTAACCCTAACCCGAACCCTAACCCTTAACCTAACCCTAACCCTAATCCTAACCGTAACCCTTACCCTTACCATAACCCTAACCCTAATACTAACCCTAACCCTCACCTTAACCCTAAACCTTACTCTTACCGTAACCCTAACCAAATCCTAACCCTAACGTAAACCTAACACTAACCCAAAAACTACCCCTTACCCTTACCCTAACCCTAACCTTACAGTTACCCTAACCCTAACCCTACCCCTACCCCTAACACTTACCCTAACCCTAACCCTAACCCGAACCCTTGCCCTAACCCTAACACTAACCCTAATCCTTACCCTAATCCTAACCCTAAACCTAACCCCTAACCCTGACCCATAACCTAACCCTAAACCTAAACCTAACCCTTACCCTAAACCTAACCCTAAACCAATCCCTAACCCTAACCCTAACCCTAACCCTAACCCTTAGCCTTATCCTAACCCTAAACCTAACCCTAACCCTAACCCTAAACCTTACCCTTACCCTAAACCTAACCCTAAACCTTACCCTAAACCTATCCCTAACCCTAACTTTACCCTTGCCTTTATCTTAACCCTAACCCTAACCCTAACCCTTACACTTACCCTAACGCTAACCGTAACCCTAACACTAACCCTAAACCTAACACATACCCTTACCCTAACCCTAACCCTAACCCTAACCGAAACCCTAAACCTAACCCTAACCCTAACCCAAACCATAACCCTTACCCTAACCCTAACCTTAACCCCAACACTAAACCTAACCCTAACCCTAACCGTAACCCATAGCCTTACCCTAACGCTAACCCTAAACCAAAACTTAATCCTAACCCTAACCCTAAACCCTAACCCTGACCCATAACCTAACCCTAACCCTACCCCTAACACTTAACCTAACCCTAACCCTAACCCTTGCTCTAACCCTAACACTAACCCTAATCCTTACCCTAATCCTAAACCTAACCCTAACCCTAACACATACCCTTACCCTAACCCTAACCCTGAACCTAACCCTAACCCAAAACCTAACCCTAAACCTAACCGTAACCCTAACCCTAACCTTAACCCCAACACTAAACCTAACCCTAACCCTAACCCTAACGAATACCCTTACCCTAACGCTAACCCTAAACCTACCCTTAACCCTAACCCTAACCCTAACCCTAACCCTAACCCTATTCCTAACCCTAAACCTTACCCTTATCCTAACCCTAACCCTAACCATAAACCTAACCCTAACCCTAACCTTAACCCTAACCCTTACCCTTACCCTAACCCTAACACTAACCCTAACTCTAAACCTAACACTAACCCTAACACTGACCCTAACCCTAACCCTTACCCTTACCCTATACCTAACCCTAACCCTAACCCTTACTCTTACCCTAACCCTAACCGTAAAATTAACCACACTCCTACCCCTAACCCTAACCCTTAACCTAACCCTAACTCTATCCCTAAAACTAACAATTACCCTAAAACTAACCCTGACCCTAACCTTAACCCTAACCCTTACTCTTACCGTAACCCTAACCCTAAACCTAACCCTAACCCTATCCCCTAACCCTAACGCTAACCCTAACCCTTACCCTTATTCTAACCCTAACCCTAACCCTAACACTTCCCCTTACCCTAATCCCTACCCTAATCCTAACCCTAAGCCTAACCCTTACCCTAACCCTAACCCTAAACCTTACCCTTACACTAAACCTAACTCTAACCCTTATCCTAAGCCTAACCCTAACTCTAACACTAATGCTTACCCTAACACTTACCCTAACCCTAACCCTAACCCTAACTGTTACCCTTACCCTATCCCTACCTTAACCTTAACCCCAACCCTAAACATAACCCTAATCCTAATCCTAACCCTTACTTAACCCTATCCCTAACACCAACCCTAACACTTAAACTAACCCTAACCCTAACCCTAACCCTAACCCTTACCCTAACCCCTACTCTAAACCTAACCCTAACCCTTAACCTAACCCTAACACTAACCCTAACCCTTACACTTACCCTAACCCATAACCTAACCCTAACCCTAACCCTAACTCTTACCCTTACCCTAACCCTAACCCTAACCCTAAACCTTAACCTTACCCTAAACCTAACCCTAAACCTTACGCTAAACCTAACCCTAACCCCTTCCCTAACCCTAACCTTAAGCCCAACACTAACCCTAACCCTAACCCTAACCCTAAACTAACCATAAACTGAACCTTAACCCTAACGCTTACCCGTACCGTAACTCTAACCCTAACCCTAACCCTTACCGTAATACTAACACTAAACCTAAACCTGACCCTTACCCTAACCCTAAACTTACAGGTACCCTAACCCTAACCCTAACATTAACCTTAACACATACCCTAATCCTAAACCTAACCCTAACCCTTACCCTAACCCTATCCCTAACCCTAACCCTTACCTTAACCCTAACCCTTACACTAACCCCTAACTCTAACCCATAACCTAACCATAACCCTAACCCAAACACTTAACCTTACCCTAATCCTAAACCTAACTCTAACCCTAACCCTAACCCTAACCCTAACCCTAACCCTTACCATAACCCTAACCCTAAGCCTTACCCTAACCCTAACACATACCCTTAACCTAACCCTAACCCAAACCCTAACCCTAAACCTAACCCTAACCCTAACCCTAACCCTAACCCATACCATTACCCTAATGCTAACCCTAAACCTAATCTTAACCCTAACCCTAAACCTAACCCTTACCCTAACCCTAACCCTAATCCTAACCCTAACCCTTATGCTTATCCTAACCCTAACCATAACCCTAACCCTAACCCTTACCATTACCTTAAACCTAAACCTAACCCTAACCCTTACCCTTACCCTAATGCTATCCCTAACCCTAACACTAACCCTAACACATAACCTTACCGTAACCCTAACCCTAACCCTAAATGTAACCCTAAAGCTAACCCTAAACCTGACCCTAACCAAAACCCTAACACTAACCTTAACCCCAACACAAAACCTAACCCTAACCCTAACCCTAACCCTAACCCTTACGCTTACCCTAACCCTAACTCTAAACCTAACCATAACCCTAACCTATCCCTAACCCTTACCCTTACCCTAGTGCTAACCCTAACCCTAAACCTAACAATTAACCTTACCCTAACCCTAACCCTAATCTTAACCCCAACCCTAAACCTAACCCTAACCCTAACCCTAACCCGAACCCGAACCCGAACCCGAACCCTAACTCTTATCCTAACCCTATCCCTAACCCTAACCCTTAACCTAAACCTAACACTAACCCTAAACCCTAACCCTAACCCTAACCCGAACCATAACCCCTAACCCTAACCCTAACCCTTACCCTTATCCTAACCATAACCCTAACCATAACACTTATTCTTACCCTAACCCTAACCCTAACCCTAACCCTAACCCTAATCCTAACCCTAAACCTTACCCTTATCCTAACCCTAACCCTAACCATAAACCTAACCCTAACCCTAACCTTAACCCTAACCCTTACCCTTACCCTAACCCTAACCCTAACCCTAATCTTAAACTTAACACTAACCCTAACACCGACCCTAACCCTAACCCTTACACTTACCCTATACCTAACCCTAACCGCTACCCTAACCATTACTCTTACCCTAACCCTAACCCTAAAATTAACCACACTCCTACCCCTAACCCTAACCCTTAACCTAACCCTAACCCTATCCCTAAACCTAACAAATACCCTAAAACTAACCCTAACCCTAACCTTAACCCTAACCCTTACTCTTACCGTAACCCTCACCTTAACCCCAACCCTAAACCTAACCCTAAACCTAACCCTAACCCTTACCCTAACCCTAACCCTAACCCTAACCTTAACCCCAACCCTAAACCTAACCCTAACCCTAACCATAACCCTAACCCTTACCATAACCCTAACTTTACATTTACCCTAACCCTAACCCTAACCCTAACCTTAACACTTACACTAACCCTAACCTTAACCCCAACCCTAAACCTAACCCTAACCCTAACCATATCCCTTGCGCTTACCCTAACCCTAACCCTAAACCTAACCCTAACCCTTACTCTATCCCTAACCCTATCTCTTACCCTTACACTAACCCTAACCCTAAACCTAACCCGAACCGTAACCTGTAACCCTAACCCTAACCCTAACCCTTACCCTTACCCTAATTCTAACCCTAAACATAACTCTAACCCTTACCCTCACCCTAACACTAATCCTCACCTTAACCCCAACCCCAACCCTAAACCTAACCCTAAACCTAACCCTAACCCTTATCCTAACCCTAACCCTAACCCTAACATTAACCCAAACCCTAACCCTAACCCTAACCCTAACCCTTACCCTAACCCTAACCTTAACCCTAACCCTAACCTAACACTTACACTTACCCTAACCCTAAACAGAACCCGAAACCTAACCCTTATCGTAACCCTATCCCTAACCTTAACACTAACCCAACCCCTAACCCTAACGATTACCCTAACTCTAACCCTAACCCTAAACCTAACCCTTACCCTTACCCTTATCCTACCCATAACACTAACCCTAACACTTAGCCTTACCCTATCAACAACCCTAACCCTAACCCTTACCTAACCCCTAACCCTAACCCTAACACTAACCCTAACCCTTACCCTTACGCTAACCCTAAACGTAACCCTAACCCTAACCCTCACCCTTACTCTAACCCTAACCCTAACCCTAACCCTAAACCTTAACCTTACCCTAAACCTAACCCTAACCTTACCCTAAACCTAACCCTAACCCTAACCCTGACCCTTACCCTAACCCCTAACACTAACCCTAACCCTAACCCTAACCTTAACCTCAACACTAAACCTATCCCTAACCCTAAACCTAACCATTACCCTAAACCTAACCCTAACCCTAACCCTAACTCTTACCCTTACTTTATCCCTAAACCTAACCCTAACCCTTACCCTTACACTAACGCTAACCCTAACCCTAAACCTAACACTAACACATACCCTTAATCTAAAACTAACACTAAACTTAACCCTAAAGCTAACCCTAAAGTTAACCCTAACCCTCACCCTAACCCTAACCCTACGCTTAACCCCAACACTAAACCTAAATCTTACCCTTATCCTAACCCTAACCTTAACCCTAACCCTAAACCTTACCCTTACAAGAAACCTAACCCTAAACCTTACGCTAAACCTAACCCTAACCCTAACCCTAACCCTTACCCTAACCCTAACCTTAACCCCAACACTAACCCTAATCCTAACCCTAACCCTAAAATTAACCCTAAACCTAACCTTAACCGTAACCCTTCCCCTTAACGTAACCCTAACCCTAACCCTTACCCTAACCCTAAACCTAACCCTAACCCTTTCGCTTACCCTAACCCTAACCCTAACCCTAACCCTAACCCTAACCATAACCCAAAACCTAACCCTAAACCTAACCCTAACCCTAAACCTAACCCTAACCATAACCCTAATCCTTACTTTTACCCTAACCCTAACCGTAAACCTAACGATAACCCTAACCCTAAACCTAACCCTTAATCTAACCCTAACCCTAACCCTAACCCTAACCGTTACTTTAACCCTAACACTAACCCTAACCCTAACACTTACCCTAACCCTAAGACTAACCCTAACCTAACCCTTACCCTACCCTAACCCTAACCCTAACCCTAATCCTAATCCTAAACTTAACACTAACACTAACCCTAACCCCTAACCCTAACCCTTACACTAACCCTAACCTTAAACCTAACCAATAACCCTAACCCAAACCCTAACCCTAACCCTAAACCGTAACCCTAACACTAACCCTAACACTTACACTTACCCTAACCCTTACCCTAATCCTAAACCTAACCCTAACCCTAACCCTAACCCTAACTCTTACCCTTACCTTAACCCTAACCCTAAACCTAAACCTAAACCATAACCGTACCCTAAAACTAACCTTACAGTTACCCTAACCCTAACCCTAACCATAACCCTAACCTTAACACTTACCCTAACCCTAACCCTTTAGCTTACCCTAACTCTAACCCTAAACCTAACCCTAACCCTTACCCTATCCCTAAATCTATTCCTTACCCTTACCCTAACCCTAACCCTAAACCTAACCCTAACCGTAACCCCTAACCCTAACCCTAACCCTAACCCTTACCCTTACCCTAATGCTAACCCTAACCCTAACTCTAACCCTTACCCTCACCATAACCCTAACCCTCACCTTAACTACAACCCTAAACCTAAACCTAACCCTAACCCTAACCCTTACACTAACCCTACCCCTAACCATAACCCTAACCTAACACACTTACCCTAACCCTAACCAGAACCCGAACCCTAACCCTTATCCTAACCCTATCCCTAACCCTAACACTAATCCTAACCCCTAACCCTAACGATTACCCTAACCCTAACCTTAACCCCTAACCCTAACCTTAACCCTAACCCTTACCCTTATCCTAACCATAACACTAACCCTAACACTTACCCTTACCCTACTAACAACCCTAACCCTAACCCTAACCCTTTCTAAAACCTAACCCTATCCCTAAAACTAACCCTAACCCTTACCCTTACCCTAACGTAAACGTAACCCTAACCCTAACCCTTACCATTACCCTAACCCTAAACTTAACCCTAACCCTAAACCTTACCCTTACCCTAAACCTAACCCTAACCCTAACCCTGACCCTTACCCTAACCCCTAAACCTAACCCTAACCCTTACACTTACCCTAACGCTAACCCTAACCCTAACCTTAACACATACCCTTACACTAACCCTAACCCTAACCCTAACCCAAAACCTAACCCTAAACCTAGCCCTAACCCTAAACCTAACCCTAACCATAACCTTAACCCCAACACTATACCTAACCTAACCCTGACCCTAACCCACACCCTTACCCTAACTCTAACCCTAGAGCTAACCTTAACCCTAACACTTACCCTAACCCTTACCCTAACCCTAACCCTAATCCTAACCCTAACCATTACCCTTTTCCTAACCCTAACCCTAACCCTTAACCTCACCCTAACCCTAACCTTAACCCTAATCCTTACCCTTACCCTAACCCTAACCGTAAATCTAAAGATAACCCTAACCCTAACCCTAACCCTTAACCTTACTCTAACCCTAATCCTAACCCTAACCCTTACTTTAACCCTAACACTACCCTAACGCTAACACTTACCCTAACCCTAAGACTAACCCTAACCCTAACCCTTATCCTAACCGTAACCATAAACATAACCCTAACCTTAAAACTAACACTAACAATAACCCCAACCCCTAACCCTAACCCTTACCCTAAACCTAACCCTAAACCTAACCAATAACCCTAACCCTAACCCTAAACCGTAACCCTAACCCTAACCCTAACCCTTACCTTTACACTAACCCTTACCCTAACCCTAAACCTAACCCTAACCCTACCCCTAACTCTTACCCTTACCTAACCCTAAATCTATCCCCAACCCTAAACCATACACTTAACCCGAAACTAACCATAAACCTTACGCTAAACCTAACCCTAACCTTAACCCAAACCCTTACCCTAAACTTAACCTTAACCCCAAAATTAACCCTAACCGTAAACCGAACTCTTACCCTAACCGTAACCCTAACACTAACCCTTACACTTACCCTAACCCTAACCCTAAACTTAACCCTAACCCTAACCCTAACCCTAACCCTAACCCTAAACCTAACCCTAACCCAAACCTTAACCCAAACACTAACCCTAACCCTAAC
>JANJXV010000048.1:4157500-4170000 GCA_024803745.1 Megascapheus bottae
ACCCTAACCCTAACCCTAATCCTTAACCCTAACCATTAACCTAACCCTAACCCTAACCCTAACCCTTACACTTACCCAAACCCTAAACCTAACTGGAAACCCTTACCGTAACAATAACCCTAATCCTAACCCTTAGCCTATGCCTAACCCTAACCCTTACTCTAACCCTAACCCTAACCTTAAACTTAACCCTAACCCTAACCCTAATCCTAACCCTTACCCTTACCCTAAACCTAACCCTTACTCTAACCATAACCCTAACCTTAAACTTAAACCTAACCCTAAAGCTAACCCTAACCCTAACCCTAACCTTAACCCTAACCCTAACCCTAATCCTTGCCCTTACCCTAACCCTAAATATAAACCTAACACTAAACCTAACCCTACCCTAACCCTAACACTTACCCTTACCCGAACCCTAACACTAAAGCTAACCCTAACCCTAACCGTAACCCTAAACCTAAACCTTACCCTTACACTTAACCTAACACTAACCCTTACCCTAAACCTAACCCTAACCCTAACCCTAATCCTTAACCTTACCTTAACCGTAAAACTAACCCTAAACCTTACCCTTACACTAACACTTACCCTAACCCTAACCCTAACCCTAACACTTACCCTTACCCTAACCCTAAACCTAAACCTAACCTTAACCCTAACCCTAATCCTAAACCTTACCCTAACCCTAACCCTAACCCTAACCCTAACCCTAACATTTAACCTCACCCTAATCCTAACCCTAAACCTTACCCTTACCCTAACCTTAACCCCAACCCTTAACTTAACCCTAACACTAACCCTTAACCTAACACTTAGCCTAACCCTAACCCTAACCCTAATCCTTAACCTAACACTAACCCTAATCCTTAACCTAACACTAACCCTAAACCTAACCCTAACCTTACCGTTACCCTAACCCTAAGCCTAACTCTAACCCTAACCCTAACCCTAAACCTAACCCTAACCATAACCTCAACCTTAACCCTAAACCTAACCCTAAACCTAACCCTTACCCTTACACTAACCCTAACCCTAACCCTAACCCTAACCTAACCCTAAACCTAACCCTAACTCTAACCCTAACCCAAAACTTAACCCTAACCCTAACCCTAACCCTTAATCTAACACTAACCCTAAACCTAACCCTAACATTACCCTTACCATAACCCTAACCCGAACCGTAACCCTAACCCTAACCCTAAACCTAACCCTAACCCTTACCCTTACACACACCCTAACCCTAACCTTAAACCTAACCCTAACTCTAACCCTAACCCTAAATTAACCCCAACCCTCATCCTTACCCTAAACCTAACCCTAACCCTAAAACTAACCCTAACCCTAAACTTAACCCTTACCCTTACACTAACCCTAAACCTAACCCTAACCCTATCCCTAACCCTAACTCTAACCCTAATACTTACACTTACCCTAACCCTAACACTAACCCTAAACCTAACCTAAACCTAAACCTAACCCTAACCCTAACCCTAACCCTAACCCTTACCCTAACCCTAACCCTAACCCTAACCCTTACCCTAACCCTAACCCTAACCCTAACCCTAACCCTTACCCTAACCCTAACCCTAACTCTAATCCTTACTCTAACCCTAAACCTAACCCTTACCCTTACCCTAACCCTAATCCTAACCCTAACCTAACCTTAACTCTAACCCTAACCCTAACCCTAACCCTAACCCTTAGCCTAACCCTAACCCTAACCCTAACCCTAACCCTAACCCTAACCCTAATCCTAACACTAGCCCTAACCCTAACCCTAACCCTTAACCTAACCCTACCACTAACACTAACCACTAAACCTAAACCTTACCCTAAACCTAACCCTAACCCTAACTCTTACCCTTAACCTAACCCTAACCTTAACCCGAACCCTAACCATATCCCTAACCCTAACACTTAAACTAACCCTAATCCTAACCCTTACTCTAACCCTAACCCTAACCTCAGCCTTAACCCTAACCCTAAACCTAACCTTAACCATAACCCTAAACCTAAACCTTACCCTTACCCTAACCCTAAACCTAAACCTAACCCTAACAATAACCCTAATCATAAACCTAACCCTTATTCTAACCCTAACCCTAACCCTAAACCTAACCCTTATCGTTACCCTAACCCTAACACTAATCGCTAACCCTTACCCTAACCCTAACCCAAACCCTAACCCTAAACCTTAACCTTACACTAAACCTAACCCTAAAACTTACCGTAAACCTAACCCTAAAACTAACCCTAACCCTTACACTTACCGTAACCCTAACCCTAACTCTAAACCTTACCCTTTCCCTAACCGTAATCCTAACCCTAACCTTAACCCTTAACCTAACCCTAACACTAACTCTAACCCATAACCCTAACCCTTACCCTATCCCAAACCCTAACCGTAACCCTAAACCTAACCCTTACCCTTACACTAACCCTAACCCTAAACTTAACCCTAAACCTAACCCTAATCCTTACCCTTACACTAACCTTAACCCTAAACCTAAACCGAACCCTAACCCTATACCTAACCCTAACTCTTATTCTTACCATAACCCTAACCCTAAACCTAACACTAACCCCTAACCCTAACCGTAACACTACCCCTAACCCTAATCCTTACCTTACTCTAACCCTAACCCTAAACTTAATGCTAACCCTAACCCTAACCCTAACCCTTACCCTAACCCTAACCTTAACCCTAATCCTTACTCTAACCCTAACCCTAACCCTAACCCTTACCCTTACCCTTAGCCTAACCCTAATCCTAACCCTAACCCCAAACCTTACCGTTACCCTAACCCTAACCCTAAACCTAACCCTAACCCTAACCTTAACTCTAACCCTAACCCTAATCCTACTGGTTACCCTTACCCTACCCCAATCCTTAACACTAACCCAAACCCTAACACTTACGCTAAACCTAAACCTAAACCTAACCCTTACCCTAACCCTAACCTTAACAACAACACTAACCCTAACACTTACCCTAACGCTAACATTAACTTTACCCCTACACTAACCCTAACCCTAAACTTAACCCCAACACTAAACCTAAACCTAACCCTAACCCTAACCCTTACCCTAACCCTAACCCTAACCCTAACCCTTATCCTTACCCTAACCCTAACTCTAAAACTAATCCTAACCCTAACCTTAACCCTAACCCTTACCCTTACACTTACCCTAAACCTAAACCTAAACCTAACCTTAACCATAACCCTAACCATAACCCTAACCCTTACTCTAACCCTAACCCTAAACCTAACCCTTATCCTTACCCTAACCCTAACTCTAAAACTAATCCTAACCCTAAACTTAACCCTAACCCTTACCCTTACCCTAACCCTAACCTTAACCCTAACACTTACCCTTACCCTAACCCTAACCCTACCACTTATCCTAACCCTAACCCTAACCCTAACACTTATCCTAACCCGAACCCTAAACCTAAACCTAACCCTTACCCTAACCCTAACCCTAACCCTAACCCTTACCCTAACCCTAACCCAAAACCTAACACCTAACCCTAATCCTTAACCTAAACCTAACCCTAACCCTAACCCTTACCCTTACCCTAACCCTAAACCTAACTCTAACCCTAACCTTAACACTAACCCTAACCCTAACCCTTGCCCTTACCCTAACCCTAACCCTAAACTTAACCCTAATTCTAACCCTAACCCTAACCCTTACCCTTACTCTTACCCTAACCCTAACCCTAACCCTAAACCTTACCCTTACACTAAACCTAACCCTAAACCTTACCGTAAACTTAACCCTAAACCTAACCCTAACCCTTACCCTTAACGTAACCCTAACCCTAACCCTAAACTTTACCTTTACCCTAACCTTAACCCTAACCCTAACCCTTACCCTTACCCTAACCCTAACCCTAACTTTACCCCCAACCCAAACCTAAACCTAATCCTAACCCTAACACTTACCCTAACCCTAAACATAAACCTAACACTAACCATAACAGCCTTACCCTAACCCTAACCCTAACCCTAACTCTTATCCTAAACATAACCCTATCCATATCGCTAACCATAACCCTTAACCTAACACTAACTCTAACCCCTAACGCGAACCCATACCCTAACCCTAACCATAACCCTAACCCCTAACCCTAACCCTAACCTCTAACCCTAACTCTAACCCTCACCCTAACCCTTAACCTTATCCTAACCCAAAACCTAACCCTAACACTTACCCTTACCCTAACACTTACCCTTTCCCTAACCAGTACCCTAACTTTAACCGTAACACTAACACTTACCCTTACCCTAACCCTAATCTTAACCCTAAATCTAACCCTTACCCTTACATTAACCCTAACCCCAAACCTAACACTAAACCTTATGCTAAACCTAACCATAACACTAACCCTAACACTAACACTTACCCTTACCCTAACCCTAACCCTAACCCTAACACATAACCTTACCCTAACCCTAATCCTAACCCTAACCGTATCCCTAACCCTAACCCTAAACCTAACCCTAACCCTTACCCTTACCCTCACCCTAACCCTAACCTTAAACCTAACTCTAACTCTAACCTTAACCCTATACTTAACCCTAACCCTAATCCTTACCCTAACCTAACCCTAACCCTAACCCTAAACCTAACCCTAACCGTGAACTTAACCTTACCTTTACCCTAACCCTAACCCTAACCCTAAAGCTAACCCTAATCCTTTCACTTACCCTAACCCTAACCCTAACCCTAATCCTAACCCTAACCTTAACCCTAACCCTTACCCTTACCCTAACACTAACCCTAACCCTAAACCTAACCCTAACCCTAACCCTTACCCTTACCCTTACCGTAACCCTAACCCAAATCCTAAACCTAACCCTTTCCCTTACGCTAACCCTAACCCTAAACCTAACCCTAACCCTTACCCTTACCCTTACCCTAACACTAACCCTAACCCCTACCCTTATCATAACACCAACCCTAAACCTAACCCTAACCCTAACCCTAAACCTAACCCTAACCCTAAACTTTACCCTTACCCTAACCCTAACCCTAACCCTAACCAGAACACTTAACCTAACCCTAACCCTTACCCTTACCTTTACCCTAACCCTAACCCTAAACCTAACCCTAACCCTAACCCTAACCTTTACCCTTACCTTAACCCTAACCCTAACCCTAAACCTTACCCTTACGCTAAAACTTACCCCAACCCTAACCCTAAAATTAACCTTACCCTTAAACTTACCATAACCCTAACCTTAACCCCAACTCTAAACCTAACCCAAACCCTAACCGTAACCCTTACCCTAACCATAAACCTAACACTTCACCTAACCCTAACACTATCCCTAACACCTAACCCTAACCTTTACCCTAACCCTAACCCTAACCCTAACACTAACCCTAACCTCTAACCCTAACCCTAACAATAACACTAACCCCTAACCCTAACCCTAACACATATCCTAACCCTAACCCTAACCCTAACACTTACCATTACCCTAACCTCTACCCTAAACCTAAACCTAACTCTTACCCTTAACCTAACCCTAACCCTAACTCTAACCCTAACCATATCCCTAACCCTAACACTTACCCTAACACTAATCCTAAACCTTACTCTAAACCTAAAACTAACCTCAACCTTAACCCTAACACTAACCATAACCTTAACCCTAACCCTAACCTTAACCTTTACCCTTACCCTAACTCTAACCCTAAACCAAACCCTAACCCTAATCCTAACGCTAACCTTAACCCTAACCCTAACCCAACCCTTGCCCTTACCCTAACCCTAACGCTAAACTTAACACTAACCCTAACCTAACCCTAACCTTAACGCTGACCCTTATCCTTACCCTTACCAAACCCTAACCCCACACCTAACCCTAACCCTAACCCCTAACCCTATCCATAACCCTAACCCTAACCCTTACCCTTATTCTAACCCTAACCCTAATCCTAACCCTTACCCTTACCCTAACCCTAACCCTAACACTTACCGTTACCCTAACCCTAAACCTAACCCTAACCCTAACCCTAACCTTAACCCTAACCCTAACCCAAACCTTGCCCTTACCCTAACCCTAACCCTTACCCTTACCGTAACACCAACCCTAAACCTAACTCTAACCCTAACCCTAACCCTAACCCTAACCCTAAACCTTATGCTTACCCTAACCCTAAACCTAACCCTAACCCTAAATCTAACCCTAACCCTTACGCTACACCTAACCCTAACCATAACCCTAACCCTAAACCTTACCCTTACCCTAATCTTAACCCTAATCCTAACCCTTACCCGTTCCCTAACCTAACCTTAATCCTAACCCTTACCCTAATGCTAATCCTAACCCTAACCTCAACCCTAACCCTAACCCTAACCCTAAAATTAACCCTTACCCTTACAATAACCCTAAACCTAACCCTAACCCTAACCCTTACCCTAACCCTAACCATAAACCTAACCCTAACCCCTAACACTAAAACTAACCCTAACCCTAACCCTAACACTTACCCTATACCTAATCCTAACCCTAACCCTAACCTTAACCCTAAACCTAACCCTAACCCTAACCCTTATCCTTACCCTAAACCTAACCCTAACCCCAACCCGGACCTTAACCCTAAACCTAACCCTAACCCTAACCCTTACACTTACCCTAAACCTAACCCTAAACCAAACCCTAAACCTAACCCTATACCTAACGTTAACCCTAACCCTACACTAACCCTTGCCCTTACCCTAACCCTAACACTAACCCTTACTCTATCCCTAACCCTAAACCTAACCCTTACACTTACCCTAAACCTAACCCTGACCCTAACCCTAACCCTAAACCTTACCCTTACCCTACACCTAACCCTAACCCTAACCCTAACCCTAACCCTAAACCATACCCTTACCTTAAACCTAACACTAATCCAATCCTTACCGTTACCATAACCCTAAACCTAACCCTAACCCTAACGCTAACACTTACCCTAATCTTAACCCTAACCCTAACATCTACCCTAACCCTAGCACTAATCCTAACCCTTACCCTAACCCTAATCCTAACCCTAACCCTAACCTTACTCTTACCCTAACCCTAAACCTAACCCTAACCCTAACCCTAACCCTAACGCTTATCCTTACCCTAACCCTAACCCTAAACCTTACCCTTACCCTAATCCTAACCCTAATCCTAAACCTTACCCTTACCCTAACCCTAACCTTAATCCTAACCCTTACCCTAATTCTAATCCTAACCCTAACCTCAACCCTAACCCTAACCCTAACCCTAAAATTAACCCTTACCCTTACCCTAACCCTAAACCAAACCCTAACCCTAACCCTTAACCTAACCCTAAACCTAAACCTAACCCTAAGCCCTAACACTAAAACTAACCCTAAACCTAACCCTAACACTTACCCTAACCCTAATCCTAACCCTAACCCTAACCTTAAACCTAAACCTAACCCTAACCCTAACCCTAACCCTTACCCTAAACCTAACCCTAACCCTAACGCTAACGCTTACCCTAATCTTAACCCTAACCCTAACATCTACCCTAACCCTAGCACTAATCCTAACCCTAACCCTAACCCTAATCCTAACCCTAACCCTAACAATGACCTTAACCCTAAACCTAACCCTAACCCTAACCCTAACCCTTACACTTACCCTAACCCTAACTCTAACCCGTAACCCTCACCCTTAACATAACACTAACCCTAACCCTAACCCTAACCCTAAGCCTAAACCTAACTCTAAGCCTAACCCTTACAATTACCTAACCCTAACCCATAATCTAACCCTAAACCTACCCCTACCCCTAACCCTAAACGAAACCCTAACACTAACCCTAACCTTTATCCTTACCCTTACACTAACCCTAACCAGAACACTTACCCTAACCCTCATCCTAACCCTAACCCTTAACCTTATCATAAACCTAACCCTAAACTTAACCCATACCCTAAACCTAACCCTACCCTAACCCATACCGTAACACTGACACTAAACCTAACCCTAACCCTAACACTTAACCTTACCCTAACCCTAACCCTAACCCTAACCCTTACCCTAATACTAACAGTAACCCTTACCCTAACCCTAACCCTAACCCTAACCCTAACCCCTAACCCTAACCCTTAACCTAACCCTAACCCTAACCCTTACTCTTACCCTAACCCTAAACCTAACTCTAACCCAAACCCTAACCCTAACGCTAACCCTTACCCTAACCCTAACCCTAACCCTTACCCTAACCCTAACCCTAACCCTAACCCTAAACTTAACCCTAACCCTAACCCTAACCCTTACCCTTACCCTACACCTCACCCTAAGCATAACCCTAACCCTAAACCTTACCCTTACCCTAATCCTAACCCTTATCCTAACCCTTACCCTTACCCTAACCCTAACCTTAACCCTAACCCTTACCCTAATCCTAATCCTAACCCTAACCTCAACCCTAACCCTAACCCTAACCCTAAAATTAACCCTTACCCTTAACCTAACCCTAAACCTAAACCTAACCCTAAACCTAACCTTAACCGTAACCCTACCCTAACCCTTGCCCTTACACTAACCCTAACCCTAAACCTAACCCTAACCCTAACCCTAACCCTAAACCTTACCCTTACACTACACGTAACCCTAACCCTAACCCTAAACCATACCCTTACCCTAAATCTAACTGTAATTCAAACGTTACCCTTATCATAACCCTAACCCTAACATCTACCCTAACCCTAACCCTAACCCTAACCCTTACCCTAACCCTAATCATAACCCTAACCCTAACCCTTACTCTTCCCCTAACCCTAAACCTAACCATAACCCTAACCTTAACCCTTACCCTTACCCTAACCCTAAACCTTACCCTTACCCTGAACCTAATCGTAACCTTTAAGCTAAACCTAACACTAAACCTAACCCTAACCCTTGCCCTTACCTTAACCCTAACCCTAACCCTTACCCTTACACTAACGCTAACCCTAACCCTAACAAAACCCTTACCCTAACCCTAACCCTAACCCAAACCGTAACCCTAACCCTAAACCTAAACCTAACCCTAACCGTTACCCTTACCCACACCCTAACCCTAAATTTAAACCTAACCCTAACTCTAACACTAACCCTAAATTTAAGCCCAACCCTTATCCTTACCCTAACCCTAACCCTAACCCTAAACCTAACCCTACCCCTAAACTTAACCCTTACCTTTACCCTAACCCTAAGCCTAAACCTAACCCTAACCCTAAACTTAACCCTTACCTTTGCTCTAAACCTAACCCTAAACCTACCCTTAACCCTAACCCTAACCCTAACCCTTGACCTTACACAAACCCTAACACTAACCCTAACCCTTACTCTAACCCTAACCCTAACTCTAACCCTTACACTTACCCTAACCCTAATCCTAACCCTAACCCTAACACTAACCCTAAGCCTAACCCTTACACTTACCCTAAACCTAACACTAATCCTAACCCTTACCCTTACCCTAACCCTAACCCTTACACTAATCCTAATCCTAACCCTAAACTTAATCCTAACCCTAACCCTAAAATTAACCCTTACCCTTACCCTAACCGTAAACCTAAACCTAACCCTAACCCTTACCCTTACCCTAACCCTAACCCTAACCCTAAACTTAACCCTAAACCTAACCCTAACCCTAACCTTAACCCTGACCCTTACCCTAAACCTAACCCTAACCCTAACCCTTACACTTACCCTAACCATAACCCTAACCCTAAACCTAACCCTTACCCTTACCCTAACCCTAACCTTAACCCTAAATTTAACCCTAAACCTAACACTAACCCTAACCTTAACCCTAACCCTAACCCCAAACCTAACCCTAACCCTAACCCTTACACTTACCCTAACCATAACCCTAACCCTAAACCTAACCCTTACCCTTACCCTAACCCTAACCCTAACGCTTACCCTTACCCTAACACTAAATCTAACCCTAAACCTTACCCTTACCCTAACCCTAACCCTAAAACTAACCCTAACCCTAACCTTTACCCTAACCCTTGACCTAACACTAACCCTAAACCTAACCCTAATCTTACCGTTACCCTAACCCTAAACCTAATTCTAACCCTAACCGTAACCCTAAAACTAACCCTAAAACTAAACCTAACCCAAACCCTAGTCCTTGCCTTAACCCTAACCCTAACACTTACCCTTACCCTAACCCTAACTGTAACCCTAACCATTACCCTAACCCTAACACTTACACTAACTCTAACCCTAACCCCTAACCCTAACCCTTAACCTAACACTAACCCTAAACCTAATCTTGCCATTACCCAAACACGAAACCTAACCCTAAACCTAACCCTAACCCTAACCCTAACCTTTAACCTAACACTAACCCTAAACCTAACCCTAACCTTACCCTTACTCTTACCCTACCCCAAACCCTAACTGTAACCCTAACCCTAACCCTAAACCTAACCCTAACCCTTACCCTTACCCACACTCTAACCCTAACCTTAAACCTAACCCTAACACAAACCCTAACCCTAAACCTAACCCTAACCCTAAACCTAACTCTAACCCTAACCCTAACCCTAACCCTAACCCTAAACCTTACGCTTACCCTAACCCTAAACCTAACCCTAACCCTAAACCTAACCCTAACCCTTACCCTACACCTAACCCTAACCATAACCCTAACCCTAAACCTTACCCTTACCCTAATCTTAACCCTAATCCTAACCCTTACCCTTTCCCTAACCCTAACCTTAATCCTAACCCTTACCCTAATGCTAATCCTAACCCTAACCTCAACCCTAACCCTAACCCTAACCCTAAAATTAACCCTTACCCTTACAATAACCCTAAACCTAACCCTAACCCTAACCCTTACCCTAACCCTAACCCTAAACCTAACCCTAACCCCTAACACTAAAACTAACCCTAACCCTAACCCTAACACTTACCCTATACCTAATCCTAACCCTAACCCTAACCTTAACCCTAAGCCTAACCCTAACCCTAACCCTTATCCTTACCCTAAACCTAACCCTAACCCCAACCTGGAACTTAACCCTAAACCTAACCCTAACCCTAACCCTTACCATAAACCTAACCCTAAACCTAACCCTAAACCTAACCCTAAACCTAACCCTATACCTAACGTAAACCCTAACCCTACACTAACCCTTGCCCTTACCCTAACCCTAACACTAACCCTTACTCTATCCCTAACCCTAAACCTAACCCTTACACTTACCCTAAACCTAACCCTCACCCTAACCCTAACCCTAACCCTAAACCTTACCCTTACCCTACACCTAACCCTAACCCTAACCCTAACCCTAAACCTTATCCTTACCTTAAACCTAACACTAATCCAATCCTTACCGTTACCATAACCCTAAACCTAACCCTAACCCTAACGCTAACACTTACCCTAATCTTAACCCTAACCCTAACATCTACCCTAACCCTAGCACTAATCCTAACCCTTACCCTAACCCTAATCCTAACCCTAACCCTAACCCTTACTCTTACCCTAACCCTAAACCTAACCCTAACCCTAACCCTAACGCTTATC
This sequence comes from Megascapheus bottae, assembly GCA_024803745.1. Classification (NCBI taxonomy): domain Eukaryota; kingdom Metazoa; phylum Chordata; class Mammalia; order Rodentia; family Geomyidae; genus Megascapheus; species Megascapheus bottae. The sequence goes on from JANJXV010000048.1 coordinate 4,169,063, forward strand.
CTTACCCTAACCCTAACCCTAAACCTTACCCTTACCCTAATCCTAACCCTAATCCTAAACTTTACCCTTACCCTAACCCTAACCTTAATCCTAACCCTTACCCTAATTCTAATCCTAACCCTAACCTCAACACTAACCCTAACGCTAACCCTAAAATTAACCCTTACCCTTACCCTAAACCTAACCCTAACCCTAACCCTTACCCTTACCCTAAACCTAACCCTAACCCTAACCCTAACCCTAACCCTAACCCTAACCTTAAACCTAAACCTAACCCTAACCCTAACCCTTACCCTAAACCTAACCCTAACCCTAACCCTGACCTTAACCCTAAACCTAACCCTAACCCTAACCCTTACCCTTATCCTAAACCTAACCCTAACCCTAACCCTAACCTTAACCCTAAAACTAACCCTAACCCTAACCCTTACACTTACCCTAACCCTAACTCTAACCCGTAACCCTCACCCTTAACCTAACACTAACCCTAACCCTAACCCTAACCCTAAGCCTAAACCTAACTCTAAGCCTAACCCTTACCTTACCTAACCCTAACCCATAATCTAACCCTAAACCTACCCCTAACCCTAACCCTAAACGAAACCCTGACACTAACCCTAACCTTTATCCTTACCCTTACACTAACCCTAACCAGAACACTTACCCTAACCCTCATCCTAACCCTAACCCTTAACCTTATCGTAAACCTAACCCTAAACTTAACCCATACCCTAAACCTAACCCTACCCTAACCCATACCGTAACACTGACACTAAACCTAACCCTAACCCTAACACTTAACCTTACCCTAACCCTAACCCTAACCCTAACCCTTACCCTAATACTAACAGTAACGCTTACCCTAACCCTAACCCTAACCCTAACCCCTAACCCTAACCCTTAACCTAACCCTAAACCTAACCCTTACTCTTACCCTA
>JANJXV010000048.1:4175000-4197500 GCA_024803745.1 Megascapheus bottae
TAACACTAACCCTAAACCTAACCCTAATCTTACCATTACCCTAACCCTAAACCTAACTCTAACCCTAACTGTAATCCTAAAACTAACCCTAAACCTAACCCTAGCCCAAACCCTAGTCCTTGCCTTAACCCTAACCCTAACAATTACCCTTAGCCTAACCCTAAACCTAACCATTACCCTAACTCTAACCCTAACCCTTACCATAACCCTAACTCTAACCCTAACCCCTAACCCTAATCCTTAACCTAACACTAACCCTAACCTAACCTTACCGTTACCCTACCCCTAAACCTAACCCTAAACCTAACCCCAACCCTTACCCTAACCTTAACCCTAACCCAAACCCTAACCGTAACCCTAACCCTAACCCTAAACCTAACTCTAACCCTTACCCTTACCCACACCCTAACCCTAACCTTAAACCTAACCCTAATACAAAAACTAACCCTAAACCTAACCCTAACCCTAACCCTAAACTTAACCATCACCCTAACCCTAAACCTTACCCTTACCCTTACCCTAACCCCTAACCCTAACCCTTAACCTAACACTAACCCTAAACCTAACCCTAACCTTACCCTTACCCTAACCCTAACCCTAACTGTAACCCTAACCCTAAACCTAAACCTAACTCTAAGTCTAACCCTTACCCTTGCCCTAACCCTAACCCATAATCTAACCCTAAACCTACCCCTAACCCTAAACCTAAACGAAACCCTAACACTAAACCTAACAATTGACCTTACCCTAAACCTAACCCTAAACCTAAACCTAACCCAAACCCTAACCCTAACCTATATACTTACCCTTACCCTAACCCAAACCAGAACACTTACCCTAACCCTCATCCTAACCCTAACCCTTAACCTTATCGTAACCCTAACCCTAAACTTAACCCATACCCTAAACCTAACCCTAACCCTAACCAATACCCTAACACTTACATTAAACCTAACCCTAACCCTAACACTTAACCTTACCCTAACCGTAACCCTAACCCTTACCTTACGCACACCCTAACCCTAACTTTACACTTAACCCTAACTCTAACCCTAACCCTAAACTTAACCCAAAACCTTATCCTTATTATAACCCTAACACTAACCCTAACCCTAAACCTAACCCTAACCCTAAACTTAACCCTTACCTTTACCCTAACCCTAACCCTAAACCTAACCTTAACCCTTACCCTTACCCTAACCCTAACCCTAACACTAACAATAACCTTAACCCTAACCCTTACCCTAATCCTAACACTAACCCAAACCGTAACCCTAAACCTAACCTTAAACCTAAACCTAACCATTATCCTTCCCCTAACCCTAAAATTAACACTAAATCTAACCCTTACCCTTACACTAACCCTAACCCTAACCTAACCCTAACCCTTACCATTAACTTAACCCTAACTCTAACCTTAACCTTTACCCTTACCCTAACCCTAACCCTAAACCTAACCCTAACATTAACCCTAAAACTAACCCTACCCCTTAACCTAACCCTTGCCCTTAACCTAAACCTAACCCTAACCATAACCCATAACCCTAAAGCTAACCTTTATTCTTACACTAACCCTAACCCTAACCAGAACACTTACCCTAACCCTAACCCTACCCCTAACTCTTACACTTACCCAAACCCTAACCCTAAACTTAACCCAAACCCTACACCTAACCCTAACCCTAACCCTTACCCTAACACTTACCCTAAACCTAACTCTTACCCTAACACTTACCCTTACCCTAACCCTAACCCTTACCCTTACCCTAACCCTAACCCTAACCCTTACCCTAACCCAAACCCTAACCCTAACCCCGAACCCTAAACCTAACCCTAACCCTTACTCTTACCCTAACCCTAACCCTAACTCTAACACAAAACCTAACCCTAACACTAACCCTTACCCTAACCCTAACCCTAACCATTACCCTAACCCTAACCCTAACCCTAAACATAACCTTAACCCTAACCCTAAACCTAAACCTAACCCTAACCTTTACCCTAACCCTTACCCTTACCCTTACCCTAACCCTAACCCTAACCCTAAATCTAACCCTAACCCTTACCCTTACCCTAACATTAACTCTAACCCTACCCCTTACCCTTATCCTAACCCTGACCCTAAAACTAACCCTAACCCTAACCCTACACTAACCCTTGCCCTTACCCTAACCCTAACCCTAACCCTTACTCTAACCCTAACCCTAAACCTAACCCTTACACTTACCCTAAACCTAACCCTAACCCTAACCCTTGTCCTTACACTAACCCTAACCCTAAACCTTACCCTTACCCTAATCCTAAACCTTACCCTTACCCTAACCCTCACCTTAATCCTAACCCTTACCCTAATTCTAATCCTAACCCAAACCTCAACCCTAACCCTAACCCTAACCCTAAAACTAACCCTTACCCTTACCCTAACCCTAAACCTAACCCTAACCCTAACCCTTACCCTAACCCTAACCCTAAACCTAACCCTAAACCTAACCCTAACCCCTAACACTAAAACTAACCCTAACCCTAACCCTAACACTTACCCTAACCCTCATCCTAACCCTAACCCTTAACCTTATCGTAAACCTAACCCTAAACTTAACCCATACCCTAAACCTAACCCTACCCTAACCCATACCGTAACACTGACACTAAACCTAACCCTAACCCTAACACTTAACCTTACCCTAACCCTAACCCTAACCCTAACCCTTACCCTAATACTAACAGTAACCCTTACCCTAACCCTAACCCTAACCCTAACCCTAACCCCTAACCCTAACCCTTAACCTAACCCTAACCCTAACCCTTACTCTTACCCTAACCCTAAACCTAACTCTAACCCAAACCCTAACCCTAATGCTAACCCTTACCCTAACCCTAACCCTAACCCTTACCCTAACCCTAACCCTAACCCTAACCCTAACCTTAACCCTAACCCTAACCCTACATAATACCCTTACCCTAAACCTAACCCGAGCGCTAACCCTTACACTTACCCTAACCCTAAACCTAACCCTAACCCTAACCCTAACCCTTACCCTTACCCTTACCCTACACCTAACCCTAACCATAACCCTAACCCTAAACCTTACCCTTACCCTAATCCTAACCCTTATCCTAACCCTTACCCTTACCATAAACCTAACCTTAACCCTAACCCTTACCCTAATCCTAATCCTAACCCTAACCTCAACCCTAACCCTAACCCTAACCCTAAAATTAACCCTTACCCTTACCCTAACCCTAAACCTAAACCTAACCCTAAACCTAACCTTAACCGTAACCGTACCCTAACCCTTGCCCTTACCCTAATCCTAACCCTAAACCTAACCTTAACCTTAACCCTACCCTAACCCTGGCCCTTACCCTAACCCTAACCCTAAACCTAACCTTAACCTTAACCCTACCCTAACCCTGGCCCTTACCCTAACCCTACCCTAACCCTGGCCCTTACCCTAACCCTAACCCTAACCCTAAACCTAACCCTAACCCTAACCCTAACCCTAAACCTTACCCTTACCCTACACCTAACCCTAACCCTAACCCTAAACCTTACCCTTACCCTAAATCTAACACTAATCCAAAAGTTACCCTTATCATCACCCTAACCCTAACCCTAACCCTAACGCTAACCCTAACCCTAAACATAACCCTAACCCTAACCCTTACTCTTCCCCTAAACCTAAACCTAACCATAACCCTAACCTTAACCCTTACCCTTACCCTAACCCTAGCCCTAACCCTAAACCTTACCCTTACCCTGAACCTAATCATAACCTTTAAGCTAAACCTAACACTAAACCTAACCCTAACCCTAGCCCTTACCTTAACCCTAACCCTAACCCTAACCCTTGACCTTACACAAACCCTAACCCTAACCCTGACCCTTACTCTAACCCTAACCCTAACTCTAACCCTTACACTTACCCTAACCCTAATCCTAACCCTAACCCTAACACTAACCCTAAGCCTAACCCTTACACTTACCCTAAACCTAACACTAATCCTAACCCTTACCCTTACCCTAACCCTAACCCTTACCCTAATCCTAATCCTAACCCTAACCTTAATCCTAACCCTAACCCTAAAATTAACCCTTACCCTTACCCTAACCGTAAACCTAAACCTAACCCTAACCCTTACCCTTACCCTAACCCTAACCTTAACCCTAAACTTAACCCTAAACCTAACCCTAACCCTAACCCTTACACTTAACCTAACCATAACCCTAACCCTAAACCTAACCCTTACCCTTACCCTAACACTAACCTTAAACCTAAATTTAACCCTAAACCTAACCCTAACCCTAACCCTAACCCTAACCCTAAACCTAACCCTAACCCTAACCCTTACACTTACCCTAACCATAACCCTAACCCTAAACCTAACCCTTACCCTTACCCTAACCCTAACCCTAACGCCTACCCTTACCCTAACACTAAATCTAACCCTAAACCTTACCCTTACCCTAACCCTAACCCTAAAACTAACTCTAACCCTAACCCTTACCGTAACCCTTGACCTAACACTAACCCTAAACCTAACCCTAATCTTACCGTTACCCTAACCCTAAACCTAACTCTAACCCTAACCGTAACCCTAAAACTAACCCTAAACCTAACCCTAACCCAAACCCTAGTCCTTTCCTTAACCCTAACCCTAACACTTACCCTTACCCTAACCCTAACTGTAACCCTAACCATTACCCTAACCCTAACACTTACACTAACCCTAACCCCTAACCCTAACCCTTAACCTAACACTAACCCTAAACCTAATCTTGCCATTACCCTAACACTAAACCTAACCCTAAACCTAACCCTCACCCTAACCCTAACCTTTAACCTAACACTAACCCTAAACCTAACCCTAACCTTACCTTTACTCTTACACTACCCCAAACCCTAACCGTAACCCTAACCCTAACCCTAAACCTAACCCTAACCCTTACCCTTACTCACACTCTAACCCTAACCTTAAACCTAACCCTAACACAAACCCTAACCCTAAACCTAACCCTAACCCTAACCCTAACCCTAACCATAACCCTAACCCTAACCCTTCCTCTTACCCTAAGCCTAACCGTAACCCGTAACCCTAACACTTAACCTAACACTAACCCTAAACCTACCCTAACCTTAACCTTACCCTAACCCTAACCGTAACCCTAACCCTAAACCTAAACCTAACTCTAAGCCTAACCCTTACCCTTACCCTAACACTAACCCTAAAACTAACCCTAACCCTAACCCTAACACATAACCCTAAACCTAACCATAACCTTTATCCTTACCTTTACCCTAACCCTAACCAGAACACTTACCCTAACCCTCATCCTAACCATAAATCTTAACCTTATCGTAACCCTAACCCTAAACTTAAATCATACCCTAACCCTAACCCTAACCCTAACACATACCCTAACACTGACCCTAAACCTAACCCTAACCCTAACACTTAACCTTACCCTAATCCTAACCCTAACACTAACCCTTACCCTAATACTAACAGTAACCCTTACCCTAACCCTAACCCTAACACTAACCCTTACCCTTACCCACACCCTAACCCTAACTTTAAACCTAACCCTAACTCTAACCCTAACCCTAAACTTAACCCTAAACCTTATCCTTATTATAACCCTAACCCTAACCCTAAACCTAAACCTAACCCTAACCCTAAACTTAACCCTTACCTTTACATTAACCCTAACCCTAAACCTAACCCGAACCCTTACCCTTAACCTAACCCTAACCCTAACCCTAACCTTAAACCTAACCCTTACCCTAATCCTAACACTAACCCTAACCCTAACCCTAAACCTAACCCTAACCCTAAACCTAACCCTTACCCTTCCCCTAACCCTAAACCTAACACTAAATCTAACCCTTACCCTTACACTAACCCTAACCCTAAACCTAACCCTAAACCTTACAATTTCCCTAACCATAACTCTAACCCTAAACTTTACCCTTACCCTAACCCTAACCCTAAACCTAACCCTTACCCTAACCCTAAAACTAACCCTACCCCTAAACCTAACCGTTGCCCTTACCCTAACCCTAACCCTAACCCTAACCCATAACCCTAAAGCTAACCTTTATCCTTAACCTAACCCTAACCCTAACCCTAATCAGAACACTTACCCTAACCCTAACCCTAACCCTAACCCATAACCCTAAAGCTAACCTTTATCCTTAACCTAACCCTAACCCTAACCCTAATCAGAACACTTACCCTAACCCTAACCATAACCCTAACCCTTACACTTACCCAAAACCTAACCCTAAACTTAACCCAAACCCTACACCTAACCCTAACCCTAACCCTTACCCTAACACTTACCCTAAACCTAACTCTAACCCTAACACTTACCCTTACCCTAACCCTAACTCTTACCCTTACCCTAATCCTAACCCTAACCCTTACCTTAACCCTAACCCTAACCCCTAACCCTAAACCTAACCCTCACCCTTACACTTACCCTAACCCTAACCCTAACTCTAACACAAACCCTAACCCTAACGCTAACCCTTACCCTAACCCTAACCCTAACCATTACCCTAACCCTAACCCTAACCCTAACCATAACCTTAACCCTAACCCTAACCCTAACCCTACATAATACCCTTACCCTAACCCTAAACCTAACCCTAACCCTAAACCTAACCCTAACCCTAAATTTAACCCTTACCTTTACCCTAAACCTAACCCTAAACCTAACCCTAACCCTTACCCTTACCCTAACCCTAAAGCTAACCCTAACTGTAACCGTAACCCTTAACCTAGCCCTAACCTTAACCCTAACCCTAATCCTAAACCTAACCCTAACCCTAACCCTTACCCTTACCCTAACCCTAACGCTAACCCTAAATCTAACCCGTACCCTTACACTAACCCTTACCGTTACCCTAACCCTAACCCTAAACCTAACTATATCCCTAACCCTAAAACTAACCCTAACCCTAAACCTAACCCTTGCCCTTATCCTAAACCTAAACATAAACCTACCCCTAACGAGAACACTTACCCTAACCCTAACCCTAACTCTAACAATAACCCTTAGCCTAACCCTAACCCTTACCCTAACCCTAAACCTAACCCTAACCCTAAACCTAAACCTAACTCTAACCCTAACCCTAACCGTAAAACTAACCCTAAACCTAACCCTAACCCAAACCCTAGTCCTTGCCTTAACCCTAACCCTAAAACTTATCCTTTCCCTAACCCTAAACCTAACCCTAACAATTACCCTAACCCTAACCCTAACCCTTACCCTAACACTAACCCTAACCCTAACCCCTAACCCTTAACCTAACACTAACCCTAAACCTAACCCTAACCTTACCATTACACTAACCCTAAACCTAACTCTAACCCTAATCCCAACCCTAACAATAACCCTAACCTTAAACCTAACCCTAACCCAAACCCTTACCCTTACCCGAACCCTAACCCTAACCCCTAACACTAACCCTTAACCTAACACTAACCCTAAAACTAACCCGAACCTTACCCTTACCCTTACCCTAACCCTAACCGTAACCCTAACCCTAACCCTAAACCTAACCCTAACCCTTAACCTTACCCACACCCTAACCCTAAAATTAAAGCTAACCCTAACTCTAACCGTAAACCTAAACTTAACCCTAACCCTTATCCTTACCCTAACCCTAACCCTAACAATAAAATTAACCCTTACCTATACCCTAACCCTAACCCTTAACCTTTCCCTAACCCTAACCCTAACCCTAACCATAACCCTAACCCTTACCCTAACCCTAACCCTAAGCCTATCCCTAAACCTAACCCTAACCCTAACCCTAACCCTTACCCTTATCCTAACCCTAACCCTAACCCTAAATCTAATGCTTACACTTACACTAACCCTAACCCTAAACCTAACCCTAACCCTTACCCTTACCCTAACCATAACTCTAACCCTAACCCTTACCCTTACCCTAAAACCCTTAACCTAACCCTAAACCTAAACCTAACCCTAACCCTAAACCAAACCCTAACCCTAAACCTAACAATTGCCCTTACCCTAACCCTAACACTAACCCATAACAATAACCTTAACCCTAACCTTTTTCCTTACCCTAAGCTTAACCCTAAACAGAACACTTAACCTAACCCTTACTCTAACCCTAACCCTAATCCTAACCCTATCCCTTGCCCTTATCCTAACCCTAACCCTAATCCTAACCCTAAACCTTGCCCTTACCCTTACCCTAACCCTAACCCTAAACCTAACCCTAACCATAAAGTTAACCCTAACCCTTACCCTTAGCCTAACCTAACCCTAACCCTAAACTGAAACCTAGCCCTAACCCTAACCCTAACCATTACCCTAACCCTAACCCTAACCCTAACCCTAAAGCTTACACTTACACTAAACCTAACCCTAAACCTTACCCTAAACCTAAACCTAACCCTAACCCTAACACTTACCCTTAACCTAACCCTAACCCTAACCCTTACCCTAACCCTAATCCTAAACCTAACACTAAGCCTAACACTTACCCTTACCCTAACCCTAACCCCTACCCTTACCCTAACCCTAACCCTAACCCTAACCTAAACCTAACCCTAAACCTAACCCTAACCCTAACCCTAAATATAACCCTAACCTTACCCTAACAATAACCCTAACCCCTAACCCAGCACTTAACCTACCCCTAACCCTAACTCTATCCCTTATCCTAACCCTAAACCTAACTCTAACCCTAACCCTAACCCTAACCCTAACCCTTACCCTGACCCAAACACTAACCCTAACCCTAAACTTAACCCTAAACCTAAACCTAACCCTAACCTTTACCCTTACCCTAAACCTAACCCTAACCCTAACCCTAACCCTTGCCCTTACCCTAACCCTAAACCTAACCCTTACTCGAACTCTAACCCAAACCCTTACACTTACCCTAACCCTAAACCTTAACCCTAACCCTAACCCTAAGCCTAAACCTTACCCTTACCCTTACCCTAACCCTAACCCTAACCCTAACCCTAACCGTAACCCTAACCCTAAACCTAAACCTAACCCTAAACCTTACCCTTACCCACACCCTTACCCTAACCTTAAACCTAACCCTAACTCTAACCCTAACCCCAAACTTAACCCCAACATTTATCCTTACCCTAACCCTAACCCTAACCCTATCCCTAAACCTAACCCGAAACTTAACCCTTACCTTTACCCTAACCCTAACCCTAAACCTAACCATAACCCTTACCCTTACCCTTACCCTAAACCTAACCCTAACCCTAACCGTAACCCTAACCTTAACCCTAACCCTTACCCTAACCATAACCATAACCCTAACCCTAAACCTAAACCTAAACCTAACCTTTACCCTAAACCTTACCCTTACCCTTACCCTAACCCTAACCCTAACCCTAAATCTAACCCTAACCCTTACTCTTACCCTAACCTTAATTCTAACCCTAACCCTTACCCTTATCCTAACCCTAACCCTAACCCTAACCATAACCCTAACCCTAAACCTAAACCTAACCCTAAACCTTACCCTTACCCACACCCTAACCCTAACCTTAAACCTAACCCTAACTCTAACCCTAACCCCAAACTTAACCCCAACATTTATCCTTACCCTAACCCTAACCCTAACCCTAACCCTAAACCTAACCCGAAACTTAACCCTTACCTTTACCCTAACCCTAACCCTAAACCTAACCATAACCCTTACCCTTACCCTTACCCTAAACCTAACCCTAACCCTAACCGTAACCCTAACCTTAACCCTAACCCTTACCCTAACCATAACCATAACCCTAACCCTAAACCTAAACCTAAACCTAACCTTTACCCTAAACCTTACCCTTACCCTTACCCTAACCCTAACCCTAACCCTAAATCTAACCCTAACCCTTACTCTTACCCTAACCTTAATTCTAACCCTAACCCTTACCCTTATCCTAACCCTAACCCTAAAACTAACCCTAACCCTAACCCTAAACCTAACCTTAACCCTGAACATAACCCTTGCCCTTACCCGAAACCTAACCATAAATCTAACCCTAACCATAACACTAACCCATAACCTTAACCCTAACCATAAACTTTACCCTTACCCTAACCAAAACCCTAACCCTTACCCTTACCTCACCCTAACCCTAAACTTAACCCATACCCTAAACCTCATTATAACCCTAACCCTTACTCTAACACTTACCCTAAACCTAACCCTAACCCTAACCCTTACCCTAATCCTAATCTAACTCTAATCTCAACCCTAACCCTAACCCTAACCCTAAAATTAACCCTTACCCTTACCCTTACCCTAACCCTAACCCTAACCCTACCCTTACAGTTACCTTAACCCTAACCCTAAACCTAACCCTAACCCTAACCCTTACCCCTAACCCTAAAACTAACCCTAACCCTAACCCTAACCCTTACCCTTACCCCAACCCTAACCCTAACCCTAAAACTAACCATAACCCTAAACCTAAACCTAACCTTAACCCTGAACGTAACCCTTGCCCTTACCCTAAACCTAACCCTAAACTTAACCCTAACCCTTACCCTTACCCTCACCCTAACCCTAAACTTAACCCATACCCAAAACCTAACTCTAACCCTAACCCTTACTCTAACACTTACCCTAAACCTAACCCTTGCCCTAACACTTACATTTACCCGAACCCTAACCCTAACCCTAACCCTTACCCAAACCCTAACCCTAACCCTTACCCAAACCCTAACCCTAACCCTTAACCTAACCCTAACACTAACCCTAACCCTTACCCTTACCATAACCCTAAACCTAACTCTAACCCTAACCGTAACCCTAACCCTTACCTTAACCCTAACCCTGACCCTAACCCTTACCCTAACCCTAACCCTAACCTTAAACCTAACCGTAACCCTAACCGTAACCCTTACCCTTAACCTAAACCTAACCCTAAACCTAACCTTAACCCTAACCCTAATCCTAAACCTTGATCTTACCCTAACCCTAACCCTAACCCTAACCCTAACCCTTATTCTAACCCTAACCCTAACCCTAACACTTACACTTAACCTAACCCTAAACCTAACCCTAACCCTAACCCTAACCCTAATCCTAACCCTAACCCTTACCCTTACCCTACACCTAACCCTAACCCTAAACCTAACACTAAACCTTACCCTTACCCTAACCCTAACCCTAAACCTAAACCTAACCCTTACCCTAATCCTAATCTAACCCTAATCTCAACCCTAACCCTAACCCTAACGCTAAAATTAACCCTTACCCTTACCCTTACCCTAACCCTAACCCTAACCCTTACACTTACAATAACCCTAACCCTAAACCTAACCCTAACCCTTACCCCTAACCCTAAAACTAGCCCTAACCCTAAACCTAACTCTTACCCTTACCCCAACCATAATGCTAACCCTAACCCTAACCCTAACACTTACCCTCTCTCTAATCCTAACCCTAACCCTTACCGTTACCCTAAACCTAACCCTAACCTTAACCCCAACAGTTAACTTAACCCTAACACTAACCCTTAACCTAACACTTAGCCTAACCCTAACTCTAACCCTAACACTTACCCTAACTCTAACCCTAACCATTAACCTAACACTAACCCTAAACCTAACCCTAACCTTACCCTTACCCTAACCCTAAACCTAACTGTAACCCTAACCCTAACCCTAAACCTAACCCTAAACCTAAGCCTAACTCTAACCCTAACCCAAACCTTAACCCTAACCCTAACCCTAACCCTTAACCTAACACTAACCCTAAACCTAACCCTAACCTTACCCTTACCCTAACCCTAACCCGAACCGTAATCCTAACCCTAACCCTAAACCTAACCCTAACCCTTACCCTTACCCACACCCTAACCCTTACCTTAAACCTTACCCTAACTCTAACCCTAACCCTAAACTTAACCCTAACCCTCATCCTTACCCTAAACCTAACCCTAACCCTAAAACTAACCCTAACCCTAAACTTAACCCTTACCTTTACCCTAACCCTTACCATAAACATAACCCTAACCCTTAACCTTACCCTAACCCTAACCCTACCCTAACCTTAACACTAACCCTAAACCTAACCCTAACCCTTACCCTTAACCTAACCCTAACCCTAACCCTAAATCTAACCCTGACCCTTACACTAACCGTAAACCTAAACCTAACCCTAACCCTAACTCTAACCCTAACACTTACACTTACCCTAACCCTAACCCTAACCCTTAACCTGTCCCTAAACCTAACCCTAACCCTTAAACTAAACATAATCCTAACCCTAACCCTAACCCTTATCCTTAAGTTAACCCTAACCTTAACCCTTACCCTTACCATAACGCTAACCCTAACCTTAACACAACCCTTACCCTAACCCTAACCCTAACCCTAACCGTAACCCTAACCCTAAACCTAAACCTATCCCTAAACCTTACCCTTACCCACACCCTTACCCTAAACTTAAACCTAACCCTAACTCTAACCCTAACCCCAAACTTAACCCCATCATTTATCCTTACCCTAACCCTAACCCTAACCCTAACCCTAAACCTAACCCTAACCTTTACCCTTACCCTAAACCTAACCCTAACCCTAACCCTTGCCCTTACCCTAACCCTAAACCTAACCCTTACTCGAACCCTAACCCAAACCCTTACACTTACCCTAACCCTAAACCTTAACCCTAACCCTAACCCTAAGCCTAAACCTTACCCTTACCCTTACCCTAACCCTAACCCTAACCCTAACCATAACCCTAACCCTAAACCTAAACCTAACCCTAAACCTTACCCTTACCCACACCCTAACCCTAACCTTAAACCTAACCCTAACTCTAACCCTAACCCCAAACTTAACCCCAACATTTATCCTTACCCTAACCCTAACCCTAACCCTAACCCTAAACCTAACCCGAAACTTAACCCTTACCTTTACCCTAACCCTAACCCTAAACCTAACCATAACCCTTACCCTTACCCTTACCCTAAACCTAACCCTAACCCTATCCGTAACCCTAACCTTAACCCTAACCCTTACCCTAACCATAACCATAACCCTAACCCTAAACCTAAACCTAAACCTAACCTTTACCCTAAACCTTACCCTTACCCTTACCCTAACCCTAACCCTAACCCTAAATCTAACCCTAACCCTTACTCTTACCCTAACCTTAATTCTAACCCTAACCCTTACCCTTATCCTAACCCTAACCCTAAAACTAACCCTAACCCTAACCCTAAACCTAACCTTAACCCTGAACATAACCCTTGCCCTTACCCGAAACCTAACCATAAATCTAACCCTAACCATAACACTAACCCATAACCTTAACCCTAACCATAAACTTTACCCTTACCCTAACCAAAACCCTAACCCTTACCCTTACCTCACCCTAACCCTAAACTTAACCCATACCCTAAACCTCATTATAACCCTAACCCTTACTCTAACACTTACCCTAAACCTAACCCTAACCCTAACCCTTACCCTAATCCTAATCTAACTCTAATCTCAACCCTAACCCTAACCCTAACCCTAAAATTAACCCTTACCCTTACCCTTACCCTAACCCTAACCCTAACCCTACCCTTACAGTTACCTTAACCCTAACCCTAAAACTAACCCTAACCCTAACCCTTACCCCTAACCCTAAAACTAACCCTAACCCTAACCCTAACCCTTACCCTTGCCCCAACCCTAACCCTAACCCTAAAACTAACCATAACCCTAAACCTAAACCTAACCTTAACCCTGAACGTAACCCTTGCCCTTACCCTAAACCTAACCCTAAACCTAACCCTAACCCTTACCCTTACCCTCACCCTAACCCTAAACTTAACCCATACCCAAAACCTAACTCTAACCCTAACCCTTACTCTAACACTTACCCTAAACCTAACCCTTGCCCTAACACTTACATTTACCCGAACCCTAACCCTAACCCTAACCCTTACCCAAACCCTAACCCTAACCCTAACCCTTACCCAAACCCTAACCCTAACCCTTAACCTAACCCTAACACTAACCCTAACCCTTACCCTTACCATAACCCTAAACCTAACTCTAACCCTAACCGTAACCCTAACCCTTACCGTAACCCTAACCCTGACCCTAACCCTTACCCTAACCCTAACCCTAACCTTAAACCTAACCGTAACCCTAACCGTAACCCTTACCCTTAACCTAAACCTAACCCTAAACCTAACCTTAACCCTAACCCTAATCCTTAACCTTGATCTTACCCTAACCCTAACCCTAACCCTAACCCTAACCCTTATTCTAACCCTAACCCTAACCCTAACACTTACACTTAACCTAACCCTAAACCTAACCCTAACCCTAACCCTTACCCTTACCCTACACCTAACCCTAACCCTAAACCTAACCCTAAACCTTACCCTTACCCTAACCCTAACCCTAAACCTAAACCTAACCCTTACCCTAATCCTAATCTAACCCTAATCTCAACCCTAACCCTAACCCTAACGCTAAAATTAACCCTTACCCTTACCCTTACCCTAACCCTAACCCTAACCCTAACCCTTACACTTACAATAACCCTAACCCTAAACCTAACCCTAACCCTAACCCTTACCCCTAACCCTAAAACTAACCCTAACCCTAACCCTAACCCTTACCCTTACCCCAACCCTAACCCTAACCCTAAAACTAACCATAACCCTAAACCTAAACCTAACCTTAACCCTGAACGTAACCCTTGCCCTTACCCTAAACCTAACCCTAAACTTAACCCTAACCCTTACCCTTACCCTCACCCTAACCCTAAACTTAACCCATACCCAAAACCTAACTCTAACCCTAACCCTTACTCTAACACTTACCCTAAACCTAACCCTTGCCCTAACACTTACATTTACCCGAACCCTAACCCTAACCCTAACCCTTACCCAAACCCTAACCCTAACCCTTACCCAAACCCTAACCCTAACCCTTAACCTAACCCTAACACTAACCCTAACCCTTACCCTTACCATAACCCTAAACCTAACTCTAACCCTAACCGTAACCCTAACCCTTACCGTAACCCTAACCCTGACCCTAACCCTTACCCTAACCCTAACCCTAACCTTAAACCTAACCGTAACCCTAACCGTAACACTTACCCTTAACCTAAACCTAACCCTAAACCTAACCTTAACCCTAACCCTAATCCTAAACCTTGATCTTACCCTAACCCTAACCCTAACCCTAACCCTTATTCTAACCCTAACCCTAACCCTAACACTTACACTTAACCTAACCCTAAACCTAACCCTAACCCTAACCCTAACCCTAATCCTAACCCTAACCCTTACCCTTACCCTACACCTAACCCTAACCCTAAACCTAACACTAAACCTTACCCTTACCCTAACCCTAACCCTAAACCTAAACCTAACCCTTACCCTAATCCTAATCTAACCCTAATCTCAACCCTAACCCTAACCCTAACGCTAAAATTAACCCTTACCCTTACCATTACCCTAACCCTAACCCTAACCCTTACACTTACAATAACCCTAACCCTAAACCTAACCCTAACCCTTACCCCTAACCCTAAAACTAGCCCTAACCCTAAACCTAACCCTTACCCTTACCCCAACCATAATGCTAACCCTAACCCTAACCCTAACACTTACCCTCACTCTAATCCTAACCCTAACCCTTACCGTTACCCTAAACCTAACCCTAACCTTAACCTCAACAGTTAACTTAACCCTAACACTAACCCTTAACCTAACACTTAGCCTAACCCTAACTCTAACCCTAACACTTACCCTAACTCTAACCCTAACCATTAACCTAACACTAACCCTAAACCTAACCCTAACCTTACCCTTACCCTAACCCTAAACCTAACTGTAACCCTAACCCTAACCCTAAACCTAACCCTAAACCTAAGCCTAACTCTAACCCTAACCCAAACCTTAACCCTAACCCTAACCCTAACCCTTAACCTAACACTAACCCTAAACCTAACCCTAACCTTACCCTTACCCTAACCCTAACCCGAACCGTAATCCTAACCCTAACCCTAAACCTAACCCTAACCCTTACCCTTACCCACACCCTAACCCTTACCTTAAACCTTACCCTAACTCTAACCCTAACCCTAAACTTAACCCTAACCCTCATCCTTACCCTAAACCTAACCCTAACCCTAAAACTAACCCTAACCCTAAACTTAACCCTTACCTTTACCCTAACCCTTACCATAAACATAACCCTAACCCTTAACCTTACCCTAACCCTAACCCTACCCTAACCTTAACACTAACCCTAAACCTAACCCTAACCCTTACCCTTAACCTAACCCTAACCCTAACCCTAAATCTAACCCTGACCCTTACACCAACCGTAAACCTAAACCTAAACCTAACCCTAACTCTAACCCTAACACTTACACTTACCCTAACCCTAACCCTAACCCTTAACCTGTCCCTAAACCTAACCCTAACCCTTAAACTAAACCTAATCCTAACCCTAACCCTAACCTTTATCCTTAAGTTAACCCTAATCTTAACCCTTACCCTTACCATAATGCTAACCCTAACCCTAACACAACCCTTACCCTAACCCTAACCCTAACCCTAACCGTAACCCTAACCCTAACCCTAAACCTAACCCTAAACCTTACCCTTACCCACACCCTTACCCTAAACTTAAACCTAACCCTAACTCTAACCCTAACCCCAAACTTAACCCCATCATTTATCCTTACCCTAACCCTAACCCTAACCCTAACCCTAAACCTAACCCTAACCTTAAACTTAACCCTTACCTTTACCCTAACCCTAACCCTAAACCTAACCATAACACTTACCCTTACCCTAAACCTAACCCTAACCCTAACCCTAACCTGAACCCTAACCCTTACCCTAACCATAACCTTAACCCTAACCCTCAACCTAAACCTAACCCTAACCCTTACCCTAACCCTTACCCGTACCCTTACCCTAACCCTAACCCTAACCCTAAATGTAACCCTAACCCTTACCCTTACCCTAACCTGAATTCTAAACCTAACTCTTACCCTTATCCTAACCCTAACGCTAAAACTAACCCTAACCCTAACCCTAAACCTAACCTTAAGCCTGAACGTAACTCTTGCCCTTAACTAAACCTAACCCTAAACCTAACCCTAACCATAACACTAACCCATAACCTTAACTCTAACCCTAAACTTTACCCTTACCCTAACCCTAACCCTAACCCTTACCCTTACCCTCACCCTAACCCTAAACTTAACCCATAACCTAAACCTAACTCTAACCCTAACCCTTACTCTAACACTTACCCTAAACCTAACCCTAACCCTAACCCTTACCCTAATCCTAATCTAACCCTAATCTCAACCCTAAAGCTAACCCTAACCCTAAAATTAACCCTTACCCTTACCATTACCCTAACCCTAACCCTAACCCTAACCCTTACACTTACAATAACCCTAACCCTAAACCTAACCCTAACCCTAACCCTTACCCCTAACCCTAAAACTAGCCCTAACCCTAAACCTAACCCTTACCCTTACCCCAACCATAATGCTAACCCTAACCCTAACCCTAACACTTACCCTCACTCTAATCCTAACCCTAACCCTTACCGTTACCCTAAACCTAACCCTAACCTTAACCCCAACAGTTAACTTAACCCTAACACTAACCCTTAACCTAACACTTAGCCAAACCCTAACTCTAACCCTAACACTTACCCTAACTCTAACCCTAACCATTAACCTAACACTAACCCTAAACCTAACCCTAACCTTACCCTTACCCTAACCCTAAACCTAACTGTAACCCTAACCCTAACCCTAAACCTAACCCTAAACCTAAGCCTAACTCTAACCCTAACCCAAACCTTAACCCTAACCCTAACCCTAACCCTTAACCTAACACTAACCCTAAACCTAACCCTAACCTTACCCTTACCCTAACCCTAACCCGAACCGTAATCCTAACCCTAACCCTAAACCTAACCCTAACCCTTACCCTTACCCACACCCTAACCCTTACCTTAAACCTTACCCTAACTCTAACCCTAACCCTAAACTTAACCCTAACCCTCATCCTTACCCTAAACCTAACCCTAACCCTAAAACTAACCCTAACCCTAAACTTAACCCTTACCTTTACCCTAACCCTTACCATAAACATAAACCTAACCCTTAACCTTACCCTAACCCTAACCCTACCCTAACCTTAACACTAACCCTAAACCTAACCCTAACCCTTACTCTTAACCTAACCCTAACCCTAACCCTAAATCTAACCCTGACCCTTACACCAACCGTAAACCTAAACCTAACCCTAACCCTAACTCTAACCCTAACACTTACACTTACCCTAACCCTAACCCTAACCCTTAACCTGTCCCTAAACCTAACCCTAACCCTTAAACTAAACCTAATCCTAACCCTAACCCTAACCATTATCCTTAAGTTAACCCTAATCTTAACCCTTACCCTTACCATAACGCTAACCCTAACCCTAACACAACCCTTACCCTAACCCTAACCCTAACCCTAACCGTAACCCTAACCCTAAACCTAAACCTAACCCTAAGCCTTACCCTTACCCACACCCTTACCCTAAACTTAAACCTAACCCTAACTCTAACCCTAACCCCAAACTTAACCCCATCATTTATCCTTACCCTAACCCTAACCCTAACCCTAACCCTAAACCTAACCCTAACCCTAAACTTAACCCTTACCTTTACCCTAACCCTAACCCTAAACCTAACCATAACACTTACCCTTACCCTAAACCTAACCCTAACCCTAACCCTAACCTGAACCCTAACCCTTACCCTAACCATAACCTTAACCCTAACCCTCAACCTAAACCTAACCCTAACCCTTACCCTAACCCTTACCCGTACCCTTACCCTAACCCTAACCCTAACCCTAAATGTAACCCTAACCCTTACCCTTACCCTAACCTGAATTCTAAACCTAACTCTTACCCTTATCCTAACCCTAACGCTAAAACTAACCCTAACCCTAACCGTAACCCTTACCCTTACCCTCACCCTAACCCTAAACTTAACCCATAACCTAAACCTAACTCTAACCCTAACCCTTACTCTAACACTTACCCTAAACCTAACCCTAACCCTAACCCTTACCCTAATCCTAATCTAACCCTAATCTCAACCCTAAAGCTAACCCTAACCCTAAAATTAACCCTTACCCTTACCATTACCCTAACCCTAACCCTAACCCTAACCCTTACCCTTACCCTAACCCTAACCCTAAACTTAACCCTAACCCTAACCCTTACCCCTAACCCTAAAACTAACCCTTACCCTAACCCAAACCCTTACCCTTACCCCAACCCTAACCCTAACCCTAAAACTAACCCTAACCCTAAACCTAAACCTAACCTTAACCCTGAACGTAACCCTTGCCCTTACCCTAAACCTAACCCTAACCATAACACTAACCCATAACCTTAACCCTAACCCTAAACTTTACCCTTACCCTAACACTAACACTAACCCTTACCATTACCCTCACCATAAACCTAATCTTAACCCATACCCTAAACCTAACTCTAACCCTAACCCTTACTCTAACACTTACCCTATACCTAACCCTTGCCCTAACACTTACATTTACCCGAACCCTAACCCTAACCCTAACCCTTACCCTAACCCTAACCCTAACCCTTACCCTAACCCTAACCCTAACCCTTAACCTAACCCTAACACTAACCCTAACCCTTACCCTTACCCTAACCCTAAACCTAACTCTAACCCTAACCCTAACCCTTACTCTAACCCTAACCCTAACCCTAACCCTTACCCTAACCCTAACCCTAACCTTAAACCTAACCGTAACCCTAACTGTAACCCTTACTCTTACCCTAAACCTAACACTAAACCTAACCTTAACCCTAACCCTAATCCTAAACCTTGACCTTACCCTAACCCTAACCCTAACCCAAACCCTAACCCTTACTCTAACCCTAACCCTAACCCTAACACTTACACTTAACCTAACCCTAAACCTAACCCTAACCCTACCCCTAAGCCAAATCCTAACCTAACCCTTACCCTTACCCTACACCTAACCCTAACCCTAAACCTAACCCTAAACCACCCTTACCCACACCCTTACCCTAACCTTAAACCTAACCCTAACTCTAACCCTAACCCCAAACTTAATCCCAACATTTATCCTTACCCTAACGCTAACCCTAACCCTAACCCTAAACCTAACCCTAACCCTAAACTTAACCCTTACCTTTACCCTAACCCTAACCCTAAACCTAACCATAACACTTACCCTTACCCTAAACCTAACCCTAACCCTAACCCTAAACCTAACCTTAACCCTAACACTTACCCTCACCATAACCTTAACCCTAACCCTAAACCTAAACCTAACACTAACCTTTACCCTAACCCATACCCTTACCCTTACCCTAACCCTAACCCTAACCCTAAATCTAACCCTAACCCTTACCCTTACCCTAACCTTAACTCTAACCCTAAACCTTACCCTTATCCTAACCCTAACCATAAAACTAACCCTAACCCTAACCCTAAACCTAACCTTAACCCTGAACGTAACCCTTGCCATTACCCTAAACCTAACCATAAACCTAAAACTAACCATAGCACTAACCCATAAACTTAACCCTAACACTAAACTTTACCCTTACCCTAACCCTAACCCTTAACCTTACCCTCACCCTAACCCTAAACTTAACCCATACCCTAAACCTAACTCTAACCCTAACCCTTACTCTAACACTTACCCTAAACCTAACCCTAACCCTAACCCTTACCCTAATCCTAATCTAACCCTAATCTCAACCCTAACCCTACCCCTAACCCTAAAATTAACCCTTACCCTTACCCTAACCCTAACCCTAACCCTTACCCTTACCCTAACCCTAACCCTAACCCTAAACCTAACCCTAACCCTAACCCTTACCCCTAACCCTAAAACTAACCCTAAACCTAACCCAAACCCTTACCCTAACCCTAACCCTAACCCTTACCCTAACCCTAAACCTTAACCTAACCCTAACACTAACCCTAACCCTTACCCTTACCCTAACCCTAAACCTAACTATAACCCTAACCCTAAACCTAACCCTTACCCTAACCCTAACCCTAAACGTAACCCTTACCCTAACACTAACCCTAACCTTAAACCTAACCGTAACCCTAACTGTAACCCTTACCCTTACCCTAAACCTAACCGTAAACCTAACCTTAACTCTAACCCTAATCCTAAAACTTGACCTTACCTAACCCTAACCCTAACCCTAACCCTTACTCTAACCCTAACCCTAACTCTAACACTTACACTTAACCTAAACCTAAACCTAACCCTAACCCTAACCCTAACCCAAATCCTAACCCTAACCCTTACCCTTACCCTACACCTAACCCTAACCCTAAACCTAACCCTAAACCTTACCCTTACCCTAACCCTAACCCTACCCTAAACCTTACCCTAATCCTAATCTAACCCTAATCTCAACCCTAACCCTTACCCTAACCCTAAAATTAACCCTTACCCTTACCCTTAACCTTACCCTAACCCTAACCCTTACCCTTACAATAACCCTAACCCTAAACCTAACCCTAACCCTTACCCTAACCCTAACAATAACCCTAACCCTAAACTTAACCCTAAACCTAATCCTAACCCTAACCTTTAACCTTACCCTAAACCTAACCCTAAACCTAACCCTAAACCTAAGCTTAACCCTAACCTAACCCTAACCCTTGCCCTTACCCTAACCCTAAACCTAACCCTTACTCTAACCCTAACCCTAACCCAAACTCTTACACTTACCCTAACCCTAAACCTTAACCCTAACCCTAAACCTAAGCCTAAACCTTACCCTTACCCTACACCTAACCCTAACACTAACCCTAACCCTAAACCTTACCCTTACAATAAACCTAACACTAATCCAATCCTTACCCTTACCCTATCCCTAACCCTAACCCTTACCCTAATCTTAACCCTAACCCTAACATCTACCCTAACTCTAACCCTCACCCTTACCCTAACCCTAACCCTAAACCCAACCCTAACCCTTACTCTTACCCTAACCCTAAACCTAACCAAAACCCTAATCCTAAACCTAACTCTTACCCTTACCCAAACCCTAACACTAACCCTAACCCTAAACCTTACCCTTATCCTGAACCTAACCCTAACCCTTAAGCTAAACCTAACCCTAACCCTAACCCTAACCCTTATCCTTAACTTAACCCTAACCCTAACCCTTAGGCTTACCCTAACGCTAACCCTAACCCTAATACTTACCCTTACCCTAACCCTAACCCTAACCCTAACCGTAACCGTAACCCTAACCCTAACCCTAAACCTAAACCTAACCCTAAACCTTACCCTTACCCACACCCTTACCCTAACTTTAAACCTAACCCTAACTCTAACCCTAACCCCAAACTTAACCCCAACATTTTTCCTTACCCTAACCCTAACCCTAACCCTAAACCTAACCCTAACC
>JANJXV010000048.1:4200000-4205000 GCA_024803745.1 Megascapheus bottae
TCTAACCCTAACCCTAACCCAAACCCTTACACTTACCCTAACCCTAACCATAACCTTAACCCTAACCCTCAACCTAAACCTAACCCTAAACCTTACCCTAACCCTTACCCTTACCCTTACCCTAACCCTAACCCTAACCCTAAATCTAACCCTAACCCTTACCCTTACCCTAACCTTAACTCTAAACCTAACTCTTACCCTTATCCTAACCCTAACGCTAAAACTAACCCTAACCCTAACCCTAAACCTAACCTTAAGCCTGAACGTAACTCTTGCCCTTACCCTAAACCTAACCCTAAACCTAACCCTAACCATAACACTAACCCATAACCTTAACCCTAACCCTAAACTTTACCCTTACCCTAACCCTAACCCTAACCCTTACCCTTACCCTCACCCTAACCCTAAACTTAACCCATAACCTAAACCTAACTCTAACCCTAACCCTTACTCTAACACTTACCCTAAACCTAACCCTAACCCTAACCCTTACCCTAATCCTAATCTAACCCTAATCTCAACCCTAAACCTAACCCTAACCCTAAAATTAACCCTTACCCTTACCCTTACCCTAACCCTAAACCTAACTATAACCCTAACCCTAAACCTAACCCTTACCCTAACCCTAACCCTAAACGTAACCCTTACCCTAACACTAACCCTAACCTTAAACCTAACCGTAACCCTAACTGTAACCCTTACCCTTACCCTAAACCTAACCGTAAACCTAACCTTAACTCTAACCCTAATCCTAAAACTTGACCTTACCTAACCCTAACCCTAACCCTAACCCTTACTCTAACCCTAACCCTAACTCTAACACTTACACTTAACCTAAACCTAAACCTAACCCTAACCCTAACCCTAACCCAAATCCTAACCCTAACCCTTACCCTTACCCTACACCTAACCCTAACCCTAAACCTAACCCTAAACCTTACCCTTACCCTAACCCTAACCCTACCCTAAACCTTACCCTAATCCTAATCTAACCCTAATCTCAACCCTAACCCTTACCCTAACCCTAAAATTAACCCTTACCCTTACCCTTAACCTTACCCTAACCCTAACCCTTACCCTTACAATAACCCTAACCCTAAACCTAACCCTAACCCTTACCCTAACCCTAACAATAACCCTAACCCTAAACTTAACCCTAAACCTAATCCTAACCCTAACCTTTAACCTTACCCTAAACCTAACCCTAAACCTAACCCTAAACCTAAGCTTAACCCTAACCTAACCCTAACCCTTGCCCTTACCCTAACCCTAAACCTAACCCTTACTCTAACCCTAACCCTAACCCAAACTCTTACACTTACCCTAACCCTAAACCTTAACCCTAACCCTAAACCTAAGCCTAAACCTTACCCTTACCCTACACCTAACCCTAACACTAACCCTAACCCTAAACCTTACCCTTACAATAAACCTAACACTAATCCAATCCTTACCCTTACCCTATCCCTAACCCTAACCCTTACCCTAATCTTAACCCTAACCCTAACATCTACCCTAACTCTAACCCTCACCCTTACCCTAACCCTAACCCTAAACCCAACCCTAACCCTTACTCTTACCCTAACCCTAAACCTAACCAAAACCCTAATCCTAAACCTAACTCTTACCCTTACCCAAACCCTAACACTAACCCTAACCCTAAACCTTACCCTTATCCTGAACCTAACCCTAACCCTTAAGCTAAACCTAACCCTAACCCTAACCCTAACCCTTATCCTTAACTTAACCCTAACCCTAACCCTTAGGCTTACCCTAACGCTAACCCTAACCCTAATACTTACCCTTACCCTAACCCTAACCCTAACCCTAACCGTAACCGTAACCCTAACCCTAACCCTAAACCTAAACCTAACCCTAAACCTTACCCTTACCCACACCCTTACCCTAACTTTAAACCTAACCCTAACTCTAACCCTAACCCCAAACTTAACCCCAACATTTTTCCTTACCCTAACCCTAACCCTAACCCTAAACCTAACCCTAACCCTAAACTTAACCTTACCTTTACCCTAACCCTAACCCTAAACCTAACCATAACACTTACCCTTACCCTAAACCTAACCCTAACCCTAACCCTAACCCTTACACTAACCATAACCTTAACCCTAACCCTAAACCTAAACCTAACCCTAACCCTTACCCTAACCCTTACCCTTACACTTACTCTAGCCGTAACCCTAACCCTAACCCTAAACCTTACCCTTACCATGAACCTAATCATAACCCTTAAGCTAAACCTAACACTAAACCTAACCCTAAACCTTGCCCTTACCTTAACCCTAACCCTAACCCTTACCCTTACACTAACGCTAACCCTAACCCTAACACAACCCTTACCAAAACCCTAACCCTAACCCAAACCGTAACCCTAACCCTAAGCCTAAACCTAACCCTAACCCTACCCCTAACCCTAATCCTTACCCTAACCCTAACCCTGACCCTAACCCTTACCCTTACAATAACCCTAAACCTAACTCTAACCCTAACCCTAACCCTAACCCTTACCCTAACCATAATCCTAATCCTTACCCTAACCCTAACCCTAACCCTAACTTTAACCCTAACCCTAACCCTAACCCTTACCCTTACCCTAAACCCAACTCTAAACCTAACCCTAAACCTAACCTTAACCCTAACCATAACCCTAACCCTTGACCTTACCAAAAACCTAACCCTAACCCTAACCCTTACTCTAACCCTAACCCTAACCCTAACTCTTACACTTACCCTAACCCTAAACCTAACCCTAACCCTAACCCTAAACCTTACCCTTACCCTACACCTAACCCTAACCATAACCCTAACCCTAAACTTTACCCTTACCCTAATCCTAACCCTAATCCTAACCCTTACCCTTACCCTAACCCTAACCTTAACCCTAACCCTTACCATAATCCTAATGCTAACCCTAACCTCAACCCTAACCCTAACCCTAACCCTAAAATTTACCCTTACCCTTACCCTACCCCTAAACCTAACCCTAAACCTAACCATAACCCCTAACACTAAAACTAACCCTAACCCTAACCCTAACCAGTACCCTAATCCTAATCCTAACCCTAACCCTAACCTTAACCCTAAACCTAACCCTAACCCTAACCCTTACCCTTACCCTAAACCTAACCCTAACCCTAACCCTAACCTTAACCCTAAACCTAACCCTAACCCTTAACCTTTCCC
Source organism: Megascapheus bottae (assembly GCA_024803745.1). Classification (NCBI taxonomy): domain Eukaryota; kingdom Metazoa; phylum Chordata; class Mammalia; order Rodentia; family Geomyidae; genus Megascapheus; species Megascapheus bottae. The sequence continues at coordinate 4,203,202 of JANJXV010000048.1, forward strand.
ACACCCTAACCCTAAAATTAAAGCTAACCCTAACTCTAACCGTAACCCTAAACTTAACCCTAACCCTTATACTTACCCTAACCATAACCCTAACAATAAAATTAACCCTTACCTATACCCAACCCTAACCCTAACCCTAACCCTAACCCTTAACCTTTCCCTAACCCTAACCCTAACCCTAACCCTAACCATAACCCTAACCCCTACCCTAACCCTAACCCTAAGCCTAACCCTAAACCTAACCCTAACCCTTACCCTAACCCTTACCATTACCCTAACCCTAACCCTAACCCTACATCTAACGCTTACACTTACACTAACCCTAACCCTAAACCTAACTCTAACCCTTACACTTACCCTAAACATAACTCTAACCCTAACACTTAACCTTACCCTAAAACCCTTAACCTAACCCTAAACCTAATCCTAACCCTAACCTTAAACCAAACCCCAACCCTAAACCTAACAATTGCCCTTACCCTAATCCTAACCCTAACCCTAACCCATAACAATAACCTTAACCCTAACCTTTTTCCTTACCCTAAGCCTAACCCTAAACAGAACACTTAACCTAACCCTTACCCTAACCCTAACCCTAATCCTAACCCTAACCCTTGCCCTTACCCTAACCCTAACCCTAATCCTTACCCTAACCCTTGCCCTTACCCTAACACTAACCCTAACCCTAAACCTAACCCTAACCCTAAACTTAACCCTAACCCTTACCCTTAGCCTAACCCTAACCCTAACCCTAAACCTAAACCTTACCCTAACCCTAACCCTAACCCTTACCCTAACCCTAACCCTAACCCTAACCCTAAAGCATACACTTACACTAAACCTAACAATAAACCTTACCCTAACCCTAACCCTAACACTTACCCTTACCCTAACCCTAACCCTTACCCTAACCCTAATCCTAAACCTAACACTAACCCTAACACTTACCCTTACCCTAACCCTAACCCTAACCCTAACCTAAACCTAACCCTAAAAGTAACCCTAACCCTAACCCTAAACATAACCCTAACCTTACCCTAACCCTAACCCTAACCCCTAACCCTAACACTAAACCTACCCCTAATCCTAACCCTATCGCCTACCCTAACCCTTACCCTAACCCTAACCCTAACCCTTACCCTAACCCTAACACTAACCCTAACCCTAACCTTAACCCTAAACCTAATCCTAAACCTAACCTTTACCCCTGCCCTAAACGTAACCCTAAACCTAACCCTAAACCTAACCTTAACCCTAACCTAACCCTAACCCTTGCCCTTACCCTAACCCTAAACCTAACCCTTACTCTAACCCTAACCCTAACCCAAACCCTTACACTTACCCTAACCCTAACCATAACCTTAACCCTAACCCTCAACCTAAACCTAACCCTAAACCTTACCCTAACCCTTACCCTTACCCTTACCCTAACCCTAACCCTAACCCTAAATCTAACCCTAACCCTTACCCTTACCCTAACCTTAACTCTAAACCTAACTCTTACCCTTATCCTAACCCTAACGCTAAAACTAACCCTAACCCTAACCCTAAACCTAACCTTAAGCCTGAACGTAACTCTTGCCCTTACCCTAAACCTAACCCTAAACCTAACCCTAACCATAACACTAACCCATAACCTTAACCCTAACCCTAAACTTTACCCTTACCCTAACCCTAACCCTAACCCTTACCCTTACCCTCACCCTAACCCTAAACTTAACCCATAACCTAAACCTAACTCTAACCCTAACCCTTACTCTAACACTTACCCTAAACCTAACCCTAACCCTAACCCTTAC
>JANJXV010000048.1:4212500-4215000 GCA_024803745.1 Megascapheus bottae
CCTAACCCTTACCCTAACCCTAACACTAACCCTAACCCTAACCTTAACCCTAAACCTAATCCTAAACCTAACCTTTACCCCTGCCCTAAACGTAACCCTAAACCTAACCCTAAACCTAACCTTAACCCTAACCTAACCCTAACCCTTGCCCTTACCCTAACCCTAAACCTAACCCTTACTCTAACCCTAACCCTAACCCAAACCCTTACACTTACCCTAACCCTAACCATAACCTTAACCCTAACCCTCAACCTAAACCTAACCCTAAACCTTACCCTAACCCTTACCCTTACCCTTACCCTAACCCTAACCCTAACCCTAAATCTAACCCTAACCCTTACCCTTACCCTAACCTTAACTCTAAACCTAACTCTTACCCTTATCCTAACCCTAACGCTAAAACTAACCCTAACCCTAACCCTAAACCTAACCTTAAGCCTGAACGTAACTCTTGCCCTTACCCTAAACCTAACCCTAAACCTAACCCTAACCATAACACTAACCCATAACCTTAACCCTAACCCTAAACTTTACCCTTACCCTAACCCTAACCCTAACCCTTACCCTTACCCTCACCCTAACCCTAAACTTAACCCATAACCTAAACCTAACTCTAACCCTAACCCTTACTCTAACACTTACCCTAAACCTAACCCTAACCCTAACCCTTACCCTAATCCTAATCTAACCCTAATCTCAACCCTAAACCTAACCCTAACCCTAAAATTAACCCTTACCCTTACCCTTACCCTAACCCTAACCTAACCCTAACCCTTGCCCTTACCCTAACCCTAACCCTAAACCTAACCCTAACCCTAACCCTTACCCCTAACCCTAAAACTAACCATAACCCTAACCCAAACCCTTACCCTTACCCCAACCCTAACCCTAACCCTAAAACTAACCCTAACCCTAAAACTAAACCTAACATTAAACCTGAACTTAACCCTTGCCCTTACCCTAAACCTAACCCTAACCATAACACTAACCCATAATCTTAACCCTAACCCTAAACTTTACCCTTACCCTAACACTAACACTAACCCTTACCCTTACCCTCACCATAACCCTAATCTTAACCCATACCCTAAACCTAACTCTAACCCTAACCCTTAATCTAACACTTACCCTAAACCTAACCCTTGCCCTAACACTTACATTTACCCGAACCCTAACCCTAACCCTAACCCTTACCCTAACCCTAACCCTAACCCTTACCCTAACCCTAACCCTAACCCTTAACCTAACCCTAACACTAACCCTAACCCTTACCCTTACCCTAACCCTAAACCTAACTCTAACCCTAACCCTAACCCTTACCCTAACCCTAACCCTAACCCTAACCCTTACCCTAACCCTAACCCTAACCTTAAACCTAACCGTAACCCTAACTGTAACCCTTACCCTTACCCTAAACCTAACCCTAAACCTAACCTTAACCCTAACCCTAATCCTAAACCTTGACCTTACCCTAACCCTAACCATAACCCAAACCCTAAACCTTACTCTAACCCTAACCCTAACCCTAACACTTACATTTAACCTAACCCTAAACCTAACCCTAACCCTACCCCTAAGCCAAATCCTAACCTAACCCTTACCCTTACCCTACACCTAACCCTAACCCTAAACCTAACCCTAAACCTTACCCTTACCCACACCCTTACCCTAACCTTAAACCTAACCCTAACTCTAACCCTAACCCCAAACTTAACCCCAATATTTATCCTTAACCTAACCCTAACCCTAACCCTAACCCTAAACCTAACCCTAACCCTAAACTTAACCCTTACCTTTACCCTAACCCTAACCCTAAACCTAACCATAACACTTACCCTTACCCTAAACCTAACCCTAACCCTAACCCTAACCCTAACCTTAACCCTAACACTTACCCTAACCATAACCTTAACCCTAACCCTAAACCTAAACCTAACCCTAACCTTTACCCTAACCCTTACCCTTACCCTTACCCTAACCCTAACCCTAACCCTAAATCTAACCCTAACCCTTACCCTTACCCTAACCTTAACTCTAACCCTAACCCTTACCCTTATCCTAACCCTAACCATAAAACTAACCCTAACCCTAACCCTAAACCTAACCTTAACCCTGAACGTAACCCTTTCCCTTACCCTAAACCTAACCATAAACCTAAACCTAACCATAGCACTAACCCATAAACTTAACCCTAACCCTAAACCTTAACCCTAACCCTAACCCTAAGCCTAAACCTTACCCTTACCCTTACCCTACACCTAACCCTAACACTAACCCTAACCCTAAACCTTACCCTTACCCTAAACCTAACACTAATCCAATCCTTACCCTTACCCTATCCCTAACCCTAACCCTTACCCTAATCCTAACCCTAACCCTAACATCTACCCTAACTCTAACCCTCACCCTTACCCTAACCCTAACCCTAAACCCAACCCTAACCCTTACTCTTACCCTAACCCTAAACCTAACCATAACCCTAATCCTAACCCTAACTCTT
>JANJXV010000048.1:4222500-4237500 GCA_024803745.1 Megascapheus bottae
TTACCGTAACCCTAACCCTAACCCTATCCGTAACCCTAACCCTAAACCTAACCCTAACCCTAACCCTTAACCTTTCCCATACCCTAACCCTAAAATTAAAGCTAACCCTAACTCTAACATAACCCTAAACTTAATCCTAACCCTTATACTTACCCTAACCATAACCCTAACAATAAAATTAACCCTTACCTATACCCTAACCCTAACCCTAACCCTAACCCTAACCCTTAACCTTTCCCTAACCCTAACCCTAACCCTAACCCTAACCATAACCCTAACCCTTACCCTAACCCTAACCCTAAGCCTAACCCTAAACCTAACCCTAACCCTAACCCTAACCCTTACCATTACCCTAACCCTAACCCTAACCCTACATCTAACGCTTACACTTACACTAACCCTAACCCTAAACCTAACTCTAACCCTTACACTTACCCTAAACATAACTCTAACCCTAACACTTAACCTTACCCTAAAACCCTTAACCTAACCCTAAACCTAACCCTAACACTAACCTTAAACCAAACCCCAACCCTAAACCTAACAATTGCCCTTACCCTAACCCTAACCCTAACCCTAACCCATAACAATAACCTTAACCCTAACCTTTTTCCTTACCCTAAGCCTAACCCTAAACAGAACACTTAACCTAACCCTTACCCTAACCCTAACCCTAATCCTAACCCTAACCCTTGCCCTTACCCTAACACTAACCCCAACCCTAAACCTAACCCTAACCCTAAACTTAACCCTAACCCTTACCCTTAGCCTAACCCTAACCCTAACCCTAAACCTAAACCTAGCCGTAACCCTAACCCTAACTCTTACCCTAACCCTAACCCTAACCCTAACCCTAAAGCTTACACTTACACTAAACCTAACAATAAACCTTACCCTAACCCTAACCCTAACACTTACCCTTACCCTAATCCTAACCCTATCCCTTACCCTAACACTAAACCTAACTCTAACCCTAACCCTAACCCTAACCCTTACCCTAACCCTAACCCTAACCCTTACCCTAACCCTAACACTAACCCTAACCCTAACCTTAACCCTAAACCTAATCCTAACCCTAAACTTTACCCTTACCCTAAACGTAACCCTAAACCTAACCTTAACCCTAACCTAACCCTAACCCTTGCCCTTACCCTAACCCTAAACCTAACCCTTACTCTAACCCTAACCCTAACCCAAACCCTTACACTTACCCTAACCCTAAACCTTAACCCTAACCCTAACCCTAAGCCTAAACCTTACCCTACCCTACACCTAACCCTAACACTAACCCTAACCCTAAACCTTACCCTTACCCTAAACCTAACACTAATCCAATCCTTACCCTTACCCTATCCCTAACCCTAACCCTCACCCTAATCCTAACCCTAACCCTAACATCTACCCTAACTCTAACCCTCACCCTTACCCTAACCCTAACCCTAATCCCAACCCTAACCCTTACTCTTACCCTAACCCTAAACCTAACCATAACCCTAATCCTAAACCTAACTCTTACCCTTACCCAAACCCTAACACTAACCCTAACCCTAAACCTTACCCTTATCCTGAACCTAACCCTAACCCTTAAGCTAAATCTAACCCTAACCCTAACCCTAACCCTTATCCTTAACTTAACCCTAACCCTAACCCTTACGCTTACCCTAACGCTAACCCTAACCCTAATACTTACCCTTACCCTAACCCTAACCCTAACCCTAACCCTAAAGGTAACCGTAACCCTAACCCTAAACCTAAACCTAACCCTAAACCTTACCCTTACCCACACCCTTACCCTAACTTTAAACCTAACCCTAACTCTAACCCTAACCCCAAACTTAACCCCAACATTTTTCCTTACACTAACCCTAACCCTAACCCTAACCCTAACCCTAACCCTAACCCTAAACTTAACCCTTACCTTTACCCTAACCCTAACCCTAAACTTAACCATAACACTTACCCTTACCCTAAACCTAACCCTAACCCTAACCCTAACCCTTACACTAACCATAACCTTAACCCTAACCCTAAACCTAAACCTAACCCTAACCCTTACCCTAACCCTTACCCTTACCCTTACCCTAACCCTAACCCTAACCCTAACCCTAAACCTTACACTTACCATGAATCTAATCGTAACCCTTAAGCTAAACCTAACACTAAACCTAACCCTAAACCTTGCCCTTACCTTAACCCTAACCCTAACCCTTACCTTACACTAACGCTAACCCTAACCCTAACACATCCCTTACCAAAACCCTAACCCTAACCCAAACCGTAACCCTAACCCTAAGCCTAAACCTAACCCTAACCCTACCCCTAACCCTAACCCTAATCCTTACCCTAAACCTAACCCTGACCCTAACACTTACCCTTACCATAACCCTAAACCTAACTCTAACCCTAACCCTAACCCTAACCCTTACCCTAACCATAATCCTAATCCTTACCCTAACCCTAACCCTAACCCTAACCCTAACTTTAACCCTAAACCTAACCCTTACCCTTACCCTAAACCCAACTCTAAACCTAACCCTAAACCTAACCTTAACCCTAACCATAACCCTAACCCTTGACCTTACCAAAAAACTAACCCTAACCCTAAACCTTACTCTAACCCTAACCCTAACCCTAACCCTTACACTAACCCTAACCCTAACCCTAACCCTAACCCTAACCCTAACCCTTACCCTACACCTAACCCTAACCATAACCCTAACCATAACCCTAACCCTAAACTTTACCCTTACCCTAATCCTAACCCTAATCCTAACCCTTACCCTTACCCTAACCCTAACCTTAACCGTAACCCTTACCCTAATCCTAATGCTAACCCTAACCTCAACCCTAACCCTAACCCTAACCCTAAAATTTACCCTTACCCTTACCCTAACCCTAAACCTAAACCTAACCCTAACCCTTACCATAACTCTAACCCTAAACCTAACCCTAAACCTAACCATAACCCCTAACACTAAAACTAACCCTAACCCTAACCCTAACCCTTACCCTAATCCTAATCCTAACCATAACCCTAACCTTAACCCTAAACCTAACCCTGAACCTAACCCTTACCCTTACCCTAAACTAACCCTAACCCTAACCCTAACCTTAACCCTAAACCTAACCCTAAACCTAAACTTAACCCTTACCTTTACCCTAACCCTAACCCTAAACCTAACCCTAAACCTAACCATAACCCCTAACACTAAAACTAACCCTAACCCTAACCCTAAACCTTACCCTAATCCTAATCCTAACCCTAACCCTAACCTTAACCCTAAACCTAACCCTAACCCTAACCCTTACCCTTACCCTAAACCTAACCCTAACCTTAACCTTAACCCTAAACCTAACCCTAACCCTAACCCTTACACTTACCCTAAACCTAACCCTAAACCTAACCCTAAACCCAACCCTAAACCAACCTTAACCCTATCCCTACCCTAACCCTTGCCCTTACCCCAACCCTAACCCTAAACCTGACCCTAACTCTAACCCTAAACCTAAACTTTACCCTTACCCTACACCTAACCCTAACCCTAACCCTAAACCTTACCCTTACCCTTACCCTAAACCTAACACTAATCCAACCCTTACGCTTACCATAACCCTAACCCTAACCCTAACCCTTAACCTAACCCTAATCCTAACCCTAACCCTAACCCTTACTCTTACCCTAACCCTAAACCTAACCATAAGCCTAACCCTAACCCTTACTCTAACCCTAACCCTAACCCTAAACCTTACCCTTACCCTGAACCTAATAGTAACATTTAAGCTAAACCTAACACTAAACCTAACCCTAACCCTTGCCCTTCCCTTAATCCTAACCCTAACCCTTACCCTTACACTAACGCTAACCCTAACCCTAACACAACCCTTACCCTAACCCTAACCCTAACCCAAACCGTAACCCTAACCCTAAACCCAAACCTAACCCTAACCCTTACCCTTACCCACACCCTAACCCTAAATTTAAACCTAACCCTAACTCTAACACTAACCCTAAACTTAACCCCAACCCTTATCCTTACGCTAACCCTAACCCTAACCCTAAACCTAACCCTACTCCTAAACTTAACCCTTACCTTTACCCTAACCCTAACCCTAAACCTAACCCTAACCCTAACCCTTACCCTTACACTAACGCTAACCCTAACCCTAACACAACCCTTACCCTAACCCTAACCCTAACCCAAACCGTAACCCTAACCCTAAACCTAAACCTAACCCTAACCCTTACCCTTACCCACACCCTAACCCTAAATTTAAACCTAACCCTAACTCTAACACTAACCCTAAACTTAACCCCAACCCTTATGCTTATCCTAACCCTAACCCTAACCCTAACCCTAAACCTAACCCTACCCCTAAACTTAACCCTTACCTTTACCCTAACCCTAACCCTAAACCTAACCCTAACCCTAAACTTAACCCTTACCTTTGCTCTAAACCTAACCCTAAACCGAAACTTAACCCTAACCCTAACCCTAACCCTTGACCTTACACAAACCCTAACCCTAACCCTAACCCTTACTCTAACCCTAACCCTAACTCTAACCCTTACACTTACCCTAACCCTAATCCTAACCCTAACCCTAACCCTAACCCTAAGCCTAACCCTTACCCTTACCCTAACCCTAACCCTAACCATAACCTTAACCCTAACCCTTACCCTAAACCTAACACTAACCCTAACACTAACTCTAAACCTAACCCTAACCCTAAACCTAACCCTTACCCTTCCCCTAACCCTAAACCTAACACTAAATCTAACCTTTACCCTTACCCTAACCGTAACCCTAAACCTAACCCTTACCCTTACCCTAAGCCTAACCCTAAACTTAACCCATAACCTAAACCTAACCCTAACCCTAACCCTTACCCTAACACTTACCCTAAACCTAACCCTAACCCTAACACTTACCCTTACCATAACCCTAACCCTAACCCTTACCCTAATCCTAACCCTAACCCTTACCCTAACCCTAACCCTAACCCTAACCCCTAACCCTAACCCTTAACCTAACCCTAACCCTAACCCTAACCCTTACTCTTACCCTAAACATAAACCTAACTCTAACCCAAACCCTAACCTTAACGCTAACCCTTACCCAAACCCTAACCCTAACCCTTACCCTAACCCTAACCCAAACCCTAACCCTAACCTTAACCCTAAACCTAACCGTACATCATACCCTTACCCTAATACTAACCCTAACCCTAACCCTAAACCTAACCCTAACCCAAAAATTAACCCTTACCTTTACCCTAACCCTAACCCTAAACCTAACCCTAACCCTTACCCTTACCCTAACCCTAAGCTAACCTTAACTAAACCCTAACTCTTAACCTAACCCTAACCTTAACCCTAAACCTAACCCTAAACCTAACCCTAACCCTTACCGTTACCCTAACCCTAACCTAACCCTAAATCTAACCCGTACCCTTACACTAACCCTAACCCTAATCCTAACCCTAAACCTTACCCTTACCCTAACCCTAACTCTAACCCTAACCCTTACCCTTACCCTAACCCTAACCCTAAAACTAACCCTAACCCTAACCCTAAACCTAACCCTAACCCTAAACCTAACCCTTGCCCTTACCTTAAAACTAACCCTAAACCTAACCCTAACCAGAACACTTACCCTAACCCTAACCCTAACCCTTACCCTTACCCTCACCCTAACCCTAAACTTAACCCATACCCTAAACCTAACCCTAACCCTAAACCTTACTCTAACACTTACCCTAAACCTAACCCTAAGCCTAAAACTTACCATTACCCGAACCCTAACCCTAACACTAACCCTTACCCTAATCCTAACCCTAAACCTTACCCTAACCCTAACCCTAACCCTAACCCTTACCCTAACCCTAAACATAACTCTAAACCTAACCCTAACCCTAACCCTAACCCTTACCCTAACCCTAACCCTAACCCTTACCCAGGCCTAACCCTAACCCTACCCTTAACCCTAACCCTAACTCTAACCCTAACCCTTACCCTTACCCTAAACCTAACCCTAAACCTAACCCTAAACCTAACCTTAATCCTAACCCTAAACCTAACCCTTGACCTTACCCTAACCCTTACCTTACACTAACGCTAACCCTAACCCTAACACATCCCTTACCAAAACCCTAACCCTAACCCAAACCGTAACACTAACCCTAAGCCTAAACCTAACCCTAACCCTTACCCTAACCCTTACCCTTACCCTTACCCTAACCCTAACCCTAACCCTAACCCTAAACCTTACACTTACCATGAATCTAATCGTAACCCTTAAGCTAAACCTAACACTAAACCTAACCCTAAACCTTGCCCTTACCTTAACCCTAACCCTAACCATTACCTTACACTAACGCTAACCCTAACCCTAACACATCCCTTACCAAAACCCTAACCCTAACCCAAACCGTAACCCTAACCCTAAGCCTAAACCTAACCCTAACCCTACCCCTAACCCTAACCCTAATCCTTACCCTAAACCTAACCCTGACCCTAACACTTACCCTTACCATAACCCTAAACCTAACTCTAACCCTAACCCTAACCCTAACCCTTACCCTAACCATAATCCTAATCCTTACCCTAACCCTAACCCTAACCCTAACCCTAACCCTAACTTTAACCCTAACCCTAACCCTTACCCTTACCCTAAACCCAACTCTAAACCTAACCCTAAACCTAACCTTAACCCTAACCATAACCCTAACCCTTGACCTTACCAAAAAACTAACCCTAACCCTAAACCTTACTCTAACCCTAACCCTAACCCTAACCCTTACACTAACCCTAACCCTAAACCTAACCCTAACCCTAACCCTAACCCTAACCCTTACCCTACACCTAACCCTAACCATAACCCTAACCATAACCCTAACCCTAAACTTTACCCTTACCCTAATCCTAAACCTAATCCTAACCCTTACCCTTACCCTAACCCTAACCTTAACCGTAACCCTTACCCTAATCCTAATGCTAACCCTAACCTCAACCCTAACCCTAACCTAACCATAAAATTTACCCTTACCCTTACCCTAACCCTAAACCTAAACCTAACCCTAACCCTTACCATAACTCTAACCCTAAACCTAACCCTAAACCTAACCATAACCCCTAACACTAAAACTAACCCTAACCCTAACCCTAACCCTTACCCTAATCCTAATCCTAACCATAACCCTAACCTTAACCCTAAACCTAACCCTAAACCTAACCCTTACCCTTACCCTAAACTAACCCTAACCCTAACCCTAACCTTAACCCTAAACCTAACCCTAAACCTAAACTTAACCCTTACCTTTACCCTAACCCTAACCCTAATCCTAACCCTAAACCTAACCATAACCCCTAACACTAAAACTAACCCTAACCCTAACCCTAACCCTTACCCTAATCCTAATCCTAACCCTAACCCTAACCTTAACCCTAAACCTAACCCTAACCCTAACCCTTACCCTTACCCTAAACCTAACCCTAACCTTAACCTTAACCCTAAACCTAACCCTAACTGTAACCCTTACTCTTACCCTAAACCTAACACTAAACCTAACCTTAACCCTAACCCTAATCCTAAACCTTGACCTTACCCTAACCCTAACCCTAACCCAAACCCTAACCCTTACTCTAACCCTAACCCTAACCCTAACACTTACACTTAACCTAACCCTAAACCTAACCCTAACCCTACCCCTAAGCCAAATCCTAACCTAACCCTTACCCTTACCCTACACCTAACCCTAACCCTAAACCTAACCCTAAACCACCCTTACCCACACCCTTACCCTAACCTTAAACCTAACCCTAACTCTAACCCTAACCCCAAACTTAATCCCAACATTTATCCTTACCCTAACGCTAACCCTAACCCTAACCCTAAACCTAACCCTAACCCTAAACTTAACCCTTACCTTTACCCTAACCCTAACCCTAAACCTAACCATAACACTTACCCTTACCCTAAACCTAACCCTAACCCTAACCCTAAACCTAACCTTAACCCTAACACTTACCCTCACCATAACCTTAACCCTAACCCTAAACCTAAACCTAACACTAACCTTTACCCTAACCCATACCCTTACCCTTACCCTAACCCTAACCCTAACCCTAAATCTAACCCTAACCCTTACCCTTACCCTAACCTTAACTCTAACCCTAATCCTTACCCTTATCCTAACCCTAACCATAAAACTAAACCTAACCCTAACCCTAAACCTAACCTTAACCCTGAACGTAACCCTTGCCATTACCCTAAACCTAACCATAAACCTAAAACTAACCATAGCACTAACCCATAAACTTAACCCTAACACTAAACTTTACCCTTACCCTAACCCTAACCCTTAACCTTACCCTCACCCTAACCCTAAACTTAACCCATACCCTAAACCTAACTCTAACCCTAACCCTTACTCTAACACTTACCCTAAACCTAACCCTAACCCTAACCCTTACCCTAATCCTAATCTAACCCTAATCTCAACCCTAACCCTACCCCTAACCCTAAAATTAACCCTTACCCTTACCCTAACCCTAACCCTAACCCTTACCCTTACCCTAACCCTAACCCTAACCCTAAACCTAACCCTAACCCTAACCCTTACCCCTAACCCTAAAACTAACCCTAAACCTAACCCAAACCCTTACCCTAACCCTAACCCTAACCCTTACCCTAACCCTAAACCTTAACCTAACCCTAACACTAACCCTAACCCTTACCCTTACCCTAACCCTAAACCTAACTATAACCCTAACCCTAAACCTAACCCTTACCCTAACCCTAACCCTAAACGTAACCCTTACCCTAACACTAACCCTAACCTTAAACCTAACCGTAACCCTAACTGTAACCCTTACCCTTACCCTAAACCTAACCCTAAAACTAACCTTAACTCTAACCCTAATCCTAAACCTTGACCTTACCTAACCCTAACCCTAACCCTAACCCTTACTCTAACCCTAACCCTAACTCTAACACTTACACTTAACCTAAACCTAAACCTAACCCTAACCCTAACCCTAACCCAAATCCTAACCCTAACCCTTACCCTTACCCTACACCTAACCCTAACCCTAAACCTAACCCTAAACCTTACCCTTACCCTAACCCTAACCCTACCCTAAACCTTACCCTAATCCTAATCTAACCCTAATCTCAACCCTAACCCTAACCCTAACCCTAAAATTAACCCTTACCCTTACCCTTAACCTTACCCTAACCCTAACCCTTACCCTTACAATAACCCTAACCCTAAACCTAACCCTAACCCTTACCCTAACCCTAACAATAACCCTAACCCTAAACTTAACCCTAAACCTAATCCTAACCCTAACCTTTAACCTTACCCTAAACCTAACCCTAAACCTAACCCTAAACCTAAGCTTAACCCTAACCTAACCCTAACCCTTGCCCTTACCCTAACCCTAAACCTAACCCTTACTCTAACCCTAACCCTAACCCAAACCCTTACACTTACCCTAACCCTAAACCTTAACCCTAACCCTAAACCTAAGCCTAAACCTTACCCTTACCCTACACCTAACCCTAACACTAACCCTAACCCTAAACCTTACCCTTACACTAAACCTAACACTAATCCAATCCTTACCCTTACCCTATCCCTAACCCTAACCCTTACCCTAATCTTAACCCTAAACCTAACATCTACCCTAACTCTAACCCTCACCCTTACCCTAACCCTAACCCTAAACCCAACCCTAACCCTTACTCTTACCCTAACCCTAAACCTAACCAAAACCCTAATCCTAAACCTAACTCTTACCCTTACCCAAACCCTAACACTAACCCTAACCCTAAACCTTACCCTTATCCTGAACCTAACCCTAACCCTTAAGCTAAACCTAACCCTAACCCTAACCCTAACCCTTATCCTTAACTTAACCCTAACCCTAACCCTTAGGCTTACCCTAACGCTAACCCTAACCCTAATACTTACCCTTACCCTAACCCTAACCCTAACCCTAACCGTAACCGTAACCCTAACCCTAAACCTAAACCTAACCCTAAACCTTACCCTTACCCACACCCTTACCCTAACTTTAAACCTAACCCTAACTCTAACCCTAACCCCAAACTTAACCCCAACATTTTTCCTTACCCTAACCCTAACCCTAACCCTAAACCTAACCCTAACCCTAAACTTAACCTTACCTTTACCCTAACCCTAACCCTAAACCTAACCATAACACTTACCCTTACCCTAAACCTAACCCTAACCCTAACCCTAACCCTTACACTAACCATAACCTTAACCCTAACCCTAAACCTAAACCTAACCCTAACCCTTACCCTAACCCTTACCCTTACACTTACTCTAGCCGTAACCCTAACCCTAACCCTAAACCTTACCCTTACCATGAACCTAATCATAACCCTTAAGCTAAACCTAACACTAAACCTAACCCTAAACCTTGCCCTTACCTTAACCCTAACCCTAACCCTTACCCTTACACTAACGCTAACCCTAACCCTAACACAACCCTTACCAAAACCCTAACCCTAACCCAAACCGTAACCCTAACCCTAAGCCTAAACCTAACCCTAACCCTACCCCTAACCCTAATCCTTACCCTAACCCTAACCCTGACCCTAACCCTTACCCTTACAATAACCCTAAACCTAACTCTAACCCTAACCCTAACCCTAACCCTTACCCTAACCATAATCCTAATCCTTACCCTAACCCTAACCCTAACCCTAACTTTAACCCTAACCCTAACCCTAACCCTTACCCTTACCCTAAACCCAACTCTAAACCTAACCCTAAACCTAACCTTAACCCTAACCATAACCCTAACCCTTGACCTTACCAAAAACCTAACCCTAACCCTAACCCTTACTCTAACCCTAACCCTAACCCTAACTCTTACACTTACCCTAACCCTAAACCTAACCCTAACCCTAACCCTAAACCTTACCCTTACCCTACACCTAACCCTAACCATAACCCTAACCCTAAACTTTACCCTTACCCTAATCCTAACCCTAATCCTAACCCTTACCCTTACCCTAACCCTAACCTTAACCCTAACCCTTACCATAATCCTAATGCTAACCCTAACCTCAACCCTAACCCTAACCCTAGCCCTAAAATTTACCCTTACCCTTACCCTAAACCTAAACCTAACCCTAAACCTAACCATAACCCCTAACACTAAAACTAACCCTAACCCTAACCCTAACCAGTACCCTAATCCTAATCCTAACCCTAACCCTAACCTTAACCCTAAACCTAACCCTAACCCTAACCCTTACCCTTACCCTAAACCTAACCCTAACCCTAACCCTAACCTTAACCCTAAACCTAACCCTAACCCTTAACCTTTCCCACACCCTAACCCTAAAATTAAAGCTAACCCTAACTCTAACCGTAACCCTAAACTTAACCCTAACCCTTATACTTACCCTAACCATAACCCTAACAATAAAATTAACCCTTACCTATACCCAACCCTAACCCTAACCCTAACCCTAACCCTTAACCTTTCCCTAACGCTAACCCTAACCCTAACCCTAACCATAACCCTAACCCCTACCCTAACCCTAACCCTAAGCCTAACCCTAAACCTAACCCTAACCCTTACCCTAACCCTTACCATTACCCTAACCCTAACCCTAACCCTACATCTAACGCTTACACTTACACTAACCCTAACCCTAAACCTAACTCTAACCCTTACACTTACCCTAAACATAACTCTAACCCTAACACTTAACCTTACCCTAAAACCCTTAACCTAACCCTAAACCTAATCCTAACCCTAACCTTAAACCAAACCCCAACCCTAAACCTAACAATTGCCCTTACCCTAATCCTAACCCTAACCCTAACCCATAACAATAACCTTAACCCTAACCTTTTTCCTTACCCTAAGCCTAACCCTAAACAGAACACTTAACCTAACCCTTACCCTAACCCTAACCCTAATCCTAACCCTAACCCTTGCCCTTACCCTAACCCTAACCCTAATCCTTACCCTAACCCTTGCCCTTACCCTAACACTAACCCTAACCCTAAACCTAACCCTAACCCTAAACTTAACCCTAACCCTTACCCTTAGCCTAACCCTAACCCTAACCCTAAACCTAAACCTAGCCCTAACCCTAACCCTAACCCTTACCCTAACCCTAACCCTAACCCTAACCCTAAAGCATACACTTACACTAAACCTAACAATAAACCTTACCCTAACCCTAACCCTAACACTTACCCTTACCCTAACCCTAACCCTTACCCTAACCCTAATCCTAAACCTAACACTAACCCTAACACTTACCCTTACCCTAACCCTAACCCTAACCCTAACCTAAACCTAACCCTAAAAGTAACCCTAACCCTAACCCTAAACATAACCCTAACCTTACCCTAACCCTAACCCTAACCCCTAACCCTAACACTAAACCTACCCCTAATCCTAACCCTATCGCCTACCCTAACCCTTACCCTAACCCTAACCCTAACCCTTACCCTAACCCTAACACTAACCCTAACCCTAACCTTAACCCTAAACCTAATCCTAAACCTAACCTTTACCCCTGCCCTAAACGTAACCCTAAACCTAACCCTAAACCTAACCTTAACCCTAACCTAACCCTAACCCTTGCCCTTACCCTAACCCTAAACCTAACCCTTACTCTAACCCTAACCCTAACCCAAACCCTTACACTTACCCTAACCCTAACCATAACCTTAACCCTAACCCTTAACCTAAACCTAACCCTAAACCTTACCCTAACCCTTACCCTTACCCTTACCCTAACCCTAACCCTAACCCTAAATCTAACCCTAACCCTTACCCTTACCCTAACCTTAACTCTAAACCTAACTCTTACCCTTATCCTAACCCTAACGCTAAAACTAACCCTAACCCTAACCCTAAACCTAACCTTAAGCCTGAACGTAACTCTTGCCCTTACCCTAAACCTAACCCTAAACCTAACCCTAACCATAACACTAACCCATAACCTTAACCCTAACCCTAAACTTTACCCTTACCCTAACCCTAACCCTAACCCTTACCCTTACCCTCACCCTAACCCTAAACTTAACCCATAACCTAAACCTAACTCTAACCCTAACCCTTACTCTAACACTTACCCTAAACCTAACCCTAACCCTAACCCTTACCCTAATCCTAATCTAACCCTAATCTCAACCCTAAACCTAACCCTAACCCTAAAATTAACCCTTACCCTTACCCTTACCCTAACCCTAACCTAACCCTAACCCTTGCCCTTACCCTAACCCTAACCCTAAACCTAACCCTAACCCTAACCCTTACCCCTAACCCTAAAACTAACCCTTACCCTAACCCAAACCCTTACCCTTACCCCAACCCTAACCCTAACCCTAAAACTAACCCTAACCCTAAAACTAAACCTAACATTAAACCTGAACTTAACCCTTGCCCTTACCCTAAACCTAACCCTAACCATAACACTAACCCATAATCTTAACCCTAACCCTAAACTTTACCCTTACCCTAACACTAACACTAACCCTTACCCTTACCCTCACCATAACCCTAATCTTAACCCATACCCTAAACCTAACTCTAACCCTAACCCTTAATCTAACACTTACCCTAAACCTAACCCTTGCCCTAACACTTACATTTACCCGAACCCTAACCCTAACCCTAACCCTTACCCTAACCCTAACCCTAACCCTTACCCTAACCCTAACCCTAACCCTTAACCTAACCCTAACACTAACCCTAACCCTTACCCTTACCCTAACCCTAAACCTAACTCTAACCCTAACCCTAACCCTTACCCTAACCCTAACCCTAACCCTAACCCTTACCCTAACCCTAACCCTAACCTTAAACCTAACCGTAACCCTAACTGTAACCCTTACCCTTACCCTAAACCTAACCCTAAACCTAACCTTAACCCTAACCCTAATCCTAAACCTTGACCTTACCCTAACCCTAACCATAACCCAAACCCTAAACCTTACTCTAACCCTAACCCTAACCCTAACACTTACATTTAACCTAACCCTAAACCTAACCCTAACCCTACCCCTAAGCCAAATCCTAACCTAACCCTTACCCTTACCCTACACCTAACCCTAACCCTAAACCTAACCCTAAACCTTACCCTTACCCACACCCTTACCCTAACCTTAAACCTAACCCTAACTCTAACCCTAACCCCAAACTTAACCCCAATATTTATCCTTAACCTAACCCTAACCCTAACCCTAACCCTAAACCTAACCCTAACCCTAAACTTAACCCTTACCTTTACCCTAACCCTAACCCTAAACCTAACCATAACACTTACCCTTACCCTAAACCTAACCCTAACCCTAACCCTAACCCTAACCTTAACCCTAACACTTACCCTAACCATAACCTTAACCCTAACCCTAAACCTAAACCTAACCCTAACCTTTACCCTAACCCTTACCCTTACCCTTACCCTAACCCTAACCCTAACCCTAAATCTAACCCTAACCCTTACCCTTACCCTAACCTTAACTCTAACCCTAACCCTTACCCTTATCCTAACCCTAACCATAAAACTAACCCTAACCCTAACCCTAAACCTAACCTTAACCCTGAACGTAACCCTTTCCCTTACCCTAAACCTAACCATAAACCTAAACCTAACCATAGCACTAACCCATAAACTTAACCCTAACCCTAAACCTTAACCCTAACCCTAACCCTAAGCCTAAACCTTACCCTTACCCTTACCCTACACCTAACCCTAACACTAACCCTAACCCTAAACCTTACCCTTACCCTAAACCTAACACTAATCCAATCCTTACCCTTACCCTATCCCTAACCCTAACCCTTACCCTAATCCTAACCCTAACCCTAACATCTACCCTAACTCTAACCCTCACCCTTACCCTAACCCTAACCCTAAACCCAACCCTAACCCTTACTCTTACCCTAACCCTAAACCTAACCATAACCCTAATCCTAAACCTAACTCTTACCCT
>JANJXV010000048.1:4245000-4250000 GCA_024803745.1 Megascapheus bottae
TAACCCTAAATCTAACCCGTACCCTTACACTAACCCTAACCCTAAACCTAACCCTAACCCTTACCATTACCCTAACCCTAACTCTAACCCTAACCCTTACCCTTACCCTAACCCTAACCCTAAACCTAACCATAACCCTAAACCTAACCCTTGCCCTTACCCTAAACCTAACCCTAAACCTAACCCTAACCAGAACACTTACCCTAACCCTAACCCTAACTCTAACAATAACCCTTAGCCTAATCCTAACCCTAATACTTACCCTTACCCTAACCCTAACCCTAACCCTAAACCTTACCCTAACCCTAACCCTAACCCTTACCCTAACATTAACCCTAAACCTAACCCTAACTTTACCGTTACCCTAACCCTAAACCTAACTCTAACCCTAACCCTAACCCTAAACCTAACCCTAAACCTAACCCTAACCCAAACCCTAGTCCTTGCCTTAACCCTAACCCTAAAACTTACCCTTTCCCTAACCCTAAACCTAACCCTAACCATTACCCTAACCCTAACCCTAACCCTTACCCTAACCCTAACCCTAACCCTAACCCCTAACCCTAACCCTTAACCTAACACTAACCCTAAACCTAAACTTATCCTTACCTTTACCCTAACCCTAAACCTAACTCTAACCCTAAACCCAATCCTAACAATAATCCTAACCTTAACCCTAACCCTAACCCAAAACCTTACCCTTATCCGAACCCTAACCCTAACCCCTAACACTAACCCTTAACCTAACACTAACCCTAAACCTAACCCTAACCTTACCCTTACCGTAACCCTAACCCTAACCCTAACCGTAACCCTAACCCTAAACCTAACCCTAACCCTAACCCTTAACCTTTCCCATACCCTAACCCTAAAATTAAAGCTAACCCTAACTCTAACATAACCCTAAACTTAATCCTAACCCTTATACTTACCCTAACCATAACCCTAACAATAAAATTAACCCTTACCTATACCCTAACCCTAACCCTAACCCTAACCCTAACCCTTAACCTTTCCCTAACCCTAACCCTAACCCTAACCCTAACCATAACCCTAACCCTTACCCTAACCCTAACCCTAAGCCTAACCCTAAACCTAACCCTAACCCTAACCCTAACCCTTACCATTACCCTAACCCTAACCCTAACCCTACATCTAACGCTTACACTTACACTAACCCTAACCCTAAACCTAACTCTAACCCTTACACTTACCCTAAACATAACTCTAACCCTAACACTTAACCTTACCCTAAAACCCTTAACCTAACCCTAAACCTAACCCTAACACTAACCTTAAACCAAACCCCAACCCTAAACCTAACAATTGCCCTTACCCTAACCCTAACCCTAACCCTAACCCATAACAATAACCTTAACCCTAACCGTTTTCCTTACCCTAAGCCTAACCCTAAACAGAACACTTAACCTAACCCTTACCCTAACCCTAACCCTAATCCTAACCCTAACCCTTGCCCTTACCCTAACACTAACCCCAACCCTAAACCTAACCCTAACCCTAAACTTAACCCTAACCCTTACCCTTAGCCTAACCCTAACCCTAACCCTAAACCTAAACCTAGCCGTAACCCTAACCCTAACTCTTACCCTAACCCTAACCCTAACCCTAACCCTAAAGCTTACACTTACACTAAACCTAACAATAAACCTTACCCTAACCCTAACCCTAACACTTACCCTTACCCTAATCCTAACCCTATCCCTTACCCTAACACTAAACCTAACTCTAACCCTAACCCTAACCCTAACCCTTACCCTAACCCTAACCCTAACCCTTACCCTAACCCTAACACTAACCCTAACCCTAACCTTAACCCTAAACCTAATCCTAACCCTAAACTTTACCCTTACCCTAAACGTAACCCTAAACCTAACCTTAACCCTAACCTAACCCTAACCCTTGCCCTTACCCTAACCCTAAACCTAACCCTTACTCTAACCCTAACCCTAACCCAAACCCTTACACTTACCCTAACCCTAAACCTTAACCCTAACCCTAACCCTAAGCCTAAACCTTACCCTACCCTACACCTAACCCTAACACTAACCCTAACCCTAAACCTTACCCTTACCCTAAACCTAACACTAATCCAATCCTTACCCTTACCCTATCCCTAACCCTAACCCTCACCCTAATCCTAACCCTAACCCTAACATCTACCCTAACTCTAACCCTCACCCTTACCCTAACCCTAACCCTAATCCCAACCCTAACCCTTACTCTTACCCTAACCCTAAACCTAACCATAACCCTAATCCTAAACCTAACTCTTACCCTTACCCAAACCCTAACACTAACCCTAACCCTAAACCTTACCCTTATCCTGAACCTAACCCTAACCCTTAAGCTAAATCTAACCCTAACCCTAACCCTAACCCTTATCCTTAACTTAACCCTAACCCTAACCCTTACGCTTACCCTAACGCTAACCCTAACCCTAATACTTACCCTTACCCTAACCCTAACCCTAACCCTAACCCTAAAGGTAACCGTAACCCTAACCCTAAACCTAAACCTAACCCTAAACCTTACCCTTACCCACACCCTTACCCTAACTTTAAACCTAACCCTAACTCTAACCCTAACCCCAAACTTAACCCCAACATTTTTCCTTACACTAACCCTAACCCTAACCCTAACCCTAACCCTAACCCTAAACTTAACCCTTACCTTTACCCTAACCCTAACCCTAAACTTAACCATAACACTTACCCTTACCCTAAACCTAACGCTAACCCTAACCCTAACCCTTACACTAACCATAACCTTAACCCTAACCCTAAACCTAAACCTAACCCTAACCCTTACCCTAACCCTTACCCTTACCCTTACCCTAACCCTAACCCTAACCCTAACCCTAAACCTTACACTTACCATGAATCTAATCGTAACCCTTAAGCTAAACCTAACACTAAACCTAACCCTAAACCTTGCCCTTACCTTAACCCTAACCCTAACCCTTACCTTACACTAACGCTAACCCTAACCCTAACACATCCCTTACCAAAACCCTAACCCTAACCCAAACCGTAACCCTAACCCTAAGCCTAAACCTAACCCTAACCCTACCCCTAACCCTAACCCTAATCCTTACCCTAAACCTAACCCTGACCCTAACACTTACCCTTACCATAACCCTAAACCTAACTCTAACCCTAACCCTAACCCTAACCCTTACCCTAACCATAATCCTAATCCTTACCCTAACCCTAACCCTAACCCTAACCCTAACTTTAACCCTAACCCTAACCCTTACCCTTACCCTAAACCCAACTCTAAACCTAA
The DNA here is from genome assembly GCA_024803745.1 of Megascapheus bottae. NCBI lineage: Eukaryota > Metazoa > Chordata > Mammalia > Rodentia > Geomyidae > Megascapheus > Megascapheus bottae. The sequence continues at coordinate 4,248,307 of JANJXV010000048.1, forward strand.
CCCTAAACCTAACCTTAACCCTAACCATAACCCTAACCCTTGACCTTACCAAAAAACTAACCCTAACCCTAAACCTTACTCTAACCCTAACCCTAACCCTAACCCTTACACTAACCCTAACCCTAAACCTAACCCTAACCCTAACCCTAACCCTAACCCTAACCCTTACCCTACACCTAACCCTAACCATAACCCTAACCATAACCCTAACCCTAAACTTTACCCTTACCCTAATCCTAACCCTAATCCTAACCCTTACCCTTACCCTAACCCTAACCTTAACCGTAACCCTTACCCTAATCCTAATGCTAACCCTAACCTCAACCCTAACCCTAACCCTCACCCTAAAATTTACCCTTACCCTTACCCTAACCCTAAACCTAAACCTAACCCTAACCCTTACCATAACTCTAAACCTAAACCTAACCCTAAACCTAACCATAACCCCTAACACTAAAACTAACCCTAACCCTAACCCTAACCCTTACCCTAATCCTAATCCTAACCATAACCCTAACCTTAACCCTAAACCTAACCCTAAACCTAACCCTTACCCTTACCCTAAACTAACCCTAACCCTAACCCTAACCTTAACCCTAAACCTAACCCTAAACCTAAACTTAACCCTTACCTTTACCCTAACCCTAACCCTAAACCTAACCCTAAACCTAACCATAACCCCTAACACTAAAACTAACCCTAACCCTAACCCTAACCCTTACCCTAATCCTAATCCTAACCCTAACCCTAACCTTAACCCTAAACCTAAACCTAACCCTAACCCTTACCCTTACCCTAAACCTAACCCTAACCTTAACCTTAACCCTAAACCTAACCCTAACCCTAACCCTTACACTTACCCTAAACCTAACCCTAAACCTAACCCTAAACCCAACCCTAAACCAACCTTAACCCTAACACTACCCTAACCCTTGCCCTTACCCCAACCCTAACCCTAAACCTGACCCTAACTCTAACCCTAACCCTAAACTTTACCCTTACCCTACACCTAACCCTAACCCTAACCCTAAACCTTACCCTTACCCTTACCCTAAACCTAACACTAATCCAACCCTTACGCTTACCATAACCCTAACCCTAACCCTAACCCTTAACCTAACCCTAATCCTAACCCTAACCCTAACCCTTACTCTTACCCTAACCCTAAACCTAACCATAAGCCTAACCCTAACCCTTACTCTAACCCTAACCCTAACCCTAAACCTTACCCTTACCCTGAACCTAATAGTAACATTTAAGCTAAACCTAACACTAAACCTAACCCTAACCCTTGCCCTTACCTTAATCCTAACCCTAACCCTTACCCTTACACTAACGCTAACCCTAACCCTAACACAACCCTTACCCTAACCCTAACCCTAACCCAAACCGTAACCCTAACCCTAAACCTAAACCTAACCCTAACCCTTACCCTTACCCACACCCTAACCCTAAATTTAAACCTAACCCTAACTCTAACACTAACCCTAAACTTAACCCCAACCCTTATCCTTACGCTAACCCTAACCCTAACCCTAAACCTAACCCTACTCCTAAACTTAACCCTTACCTTTACCCTAACCCTAACCCTAAACCTAACCCTAACCCTAACCCTTACCCTTACACTAACGCTAACCCTAACCCTAACACAACCCTTACCCTAACCCTAACCCTAACCCAAACCGTAACCCTAA
>JANJXV010000048.1:4255000-4295000 GCA_024803745.1 Megascapheus bottae
CTAACCCTTACCCTAACCCTAACCCTAAACCTAACGCCTAACCCTAACACTAAACCTAACCCTTACCCTTACCCTAACCCTAACCCTACCTCTAACCCTAACCCTAACCGTGAACTAACCCTTACCCTAAACCTAACCCTAACCCTTACCCTTAGCCTAAGGCTAACCCTAACCCTAGCCCTTACCCTAACCCTAAATCTAACCCTTAGCCTAACCCTAACCCTAACCTTAACCCTAACCCTAACCCTTACTCTTACCCTAACTCTAACCCCAAACCGAACCCTAAACCTAAACCGTACCCTTACACTAACCCTAAATCTAACCCTAACCCTAACCCTAACCCCTAAACCTAACCCCAACCCTAACCCTTACCCTTACCCTAACCCTAATCCTAACCCCAACCCTAACCCTAACACTAGTCCTTACCCTAAGCCTAAGCCTAAGCCTAAGCCTAACCCTAACCCTAACCCTAATCCTAACCCTAACCCTAACCCTTACCCTTACATTAACCCTAAACCTAACCCCAACCCTAACCCTAACACTAATCCTTACCCTAAGCCTAACCCTAATCCTAATCCTAACCCTAACCGTAACCCTAACCCTAAACGTAACCCTAACCCTAATCCTCAACCTTACCCTTACCCTAACCCTAAACATAACCCTTATCCTAACCCTAACCCTAGCCATAACCCTAACCCCAAACCTAACCCTAACCCTAACCTTAATGCTAACCCTAATCCTAACCCTAACCCTAATCCTAACCCTAACCCTAACCCTAAACCTAACCCTAACCCTTACCCTTACATTAACCCTAAACCTAACCTCAACCCTAACCCTAACACTAATCCTTACCCTAAGCCTAACCCTAACCCTAACCTAACCTAACCCTTACACGAACCCTAACCCTAACCCTAACCCTTACTCTTACCATAACCCTAATACCAAACTTAACCCTAACCCTAAACCGTGCCCTTACCCTAACGCTAAATCTAAACCTACCCCTAATCTTTACCCTAACCCTAACCCTTACCCTAAACCTAAACCCAAACGTATTCCTAAACGTAACCCTAACCCTAACCCAAACCTATCCCTAACCCTAACACTAACCCTAACCCTAACCCTAACCCTAACCCTAAACCGTACCCTTACCCTAACCTAAATCTAACCCTAAACCTAACCCCTAACCCTAACCCGAACCCAAACCCTAATCCGTAACCTTACCCTAACCCTAACCCTAACCCTAACCTCAACCCTAAACCTAACACTAACCCTAACCCTAATCCTTATCCTAACCCTAACCCTAAACCTAACCCTAACCCAAATCCTTACCCTTACCCTAACCGTAAACCTAACCCTAACCCTAAACCTAAAACTAATCCCTACCCTAATCCTAACCATAACCCTAACCCTTACTCTAACTCTAACCCTAACCCTAAACCTAATTCTAACCCTAACCCTAACCCTTACCTTTACCCTTAACCTAAGTCTAACCAAAAACCTAAACCTAACACTAATCCTAACCCTAATCCTAACCCTAACCCTAAACTTAACCCTAACCCTAATCCTAACCCTTATCCTTACCCTAACCCTAACCCTAATCCTAACCCTAACCCTTACCGTAACACTAAACCTAACCCTAACCCTAACCTTAATGCTAACCCTAAACCTAACCCTAACAATAACCTTTACCCTAATCCTAACATTTACCCTAACCCTAAACCTAACCCTAACCCTTACCCTTACCCTAACCCTAACTCTACCTCTAACCCTAACCCTAAACCTAACCCTAACCCTAACCCTAACACTAACCCTAACCCTAACTCTAACCATAATTATAATGGTTACCCTTAACCTAACCCAAACCTTAACCCTAACATTTACCCTAACCCTAACCCTTACCCTAACCCTAACCCCAAACCTTTGCCTAACCCTAACCCTAACCCTAACCCTTACTCTAACCCTAACCCTAAACCTAACCCTAGTCCTTACCCTAACCCTAAATCTAAACCTTAGCCTAACCCTAACCCTAACCCTAACCCTAACCCTTACTCTTACCCTAACTCCAACCCCAAACCAAACCCTAAACCTAAACCGTACCCTTACCCTAACCCTAAATCTAAACCTAAATTTAACCCTAACCCTAACCCTAACCCCTAACCCTAACCCTAACCCTTACCCTTACCCTAACCCTAACCCCAACCCTAACCCTAACACTAGTCCTTAACCTAAGCCTAACCCTAACCCTAATCCTAACCCTAACCCTAATCCTAACCCTAACCCTTACCCTTACATTAAACCTAAACCTAACCTCAACCCTAACACTAATCCTTAACCTAAGTCTAACCCTAACCCTAATCCTAAACCTAACCCTAAACTTAACCCTAACCCTAGTCCTAACACTTATCCTTACCGTAACCCTAAACCTAACCCTTATACTAACTCTAACCCTAACCCTAACCCTAACCATTACCCTAACCCCAACCCTAACCCTAACCCTAACCTTAATGCTAACCCTAACCCTAACCCTAAACCTTACCCTAACCCTAAACTTTACCCTAACCCTAACGCTAACCCCAACCCTTACCCTTACCCTAACCCTAACCCTACCTCTAACCCTAACCCTAACCCTAACCCTTACCCTAACCCTACCCTAAACCTAACCCTAACCCTAACCCTAACCCTTACGCTAACCCTAACCCTAACCCTAACTCTAAACCTAACCCTAACCCTATCCCTAACTCTTACCCTTACCCTAACCTTAACCCTAACCCTAACCCTAAACTTTACGCTAACCCTAACGCTTAACCTAAACCTAACCCTAACCCTTAGCCTAACCCTAACCTTAAACCTAACCTTAACCCTCACCGTAAACCTAATCCTTCCCCTTTCCCTAACCCTAACCCTAAACCTAACACTAACCCTAACCTTAACCCTAACCCTAAACCTAACCCTAAACCTTACTCTTACCCTAACCTTAACCCTAAACCTAACCCTTACCCAAACCCTAACCCTAACCCTAACCCCTAACCCTAACCCTAACCCTAACTCTAACCCTTAGTCTTAACCTAACCCTAACCCTAACCCTACGTCTTACCCTAACCCTAACCCTAACCCTAAACCTAACTCTAAACCTTAGCCTTACCCTAACCCTAACCCTAACTCTTACCCTAAACCTAACACTAACCCTAACCCCTAGCCCTAACCCTAACCCTAACCCTCACCCTAACCCTAACCCTAACAATAACCCTTACCCTAACACTAACCCTAACTGTAAACCCTAGCCTTACCCTAACCCTAACCCTAAACCTAACTCTTACCCTAACCCTAACCCTAACCCTTACCCTAACCCTAACCCTAACACTAACCCCTAAACCTAACCCATACCCTAACGCTCACCCTAACCCTAACCCTATCCGTAACCCTTACCCTAACCCTAACCCGAACCGTAAGACTTACCCTTACCCCCACCCTAACCCTAACCCCAACCCTAAACCTAAACCTAACACTTACTCTTACCCTAACCTTAACCCCTAACCTAAATCTAAGCCTAACCCTAACCGTAACCGTTACCCTAACCCTAATCCTTACCCTAACCCTAACCCTAAACCTAAACCTAACCCGAACCTTATCCCAAAACCTTACCCTTAGCCTAACCCTAACCCTAACCCTAACCCTAAAACAAACCCTAACCCTAACCCCTACCTTTACCCTAACCCTAACCCTAACACTAACCCTAACCCTAACCAAACCCTTACCCTTACCCTAAACCTAACCCTAACCCTAAACCTAACTCTAAACCTAAACCGAACCGTTACCGTTTCCCTAACCCTAACCCTAACCCTAATCCTAACCCTAACCCTAACGCTAACCTAACCCTAACTCTTACCCTAACTCTAACCATAACGCTAACCCTAAACCTAAGCCTAACACTTACCTTAACCCTAACCCTAACCCTAACCCTTACCGTTTCCCTAACCCTAGCCCTAACCCTAATTCTAGCCCTAAACCTTACCGTTTCCCTAACCGTAACCATAAACCTAAACCTAACCCTAACCCTAACCCTAAATCTAACCCTAACCTTAACCCTAAATTTAACCCAAACCCTAACCCTAACCCTAACGCTAACCCTAACCTAAACCCTTACCGTTTCCCTAACCCTACCCTAACCCTAACCCTAACCGTTTCCCTAACCCTAACCCTAAATCTAACCCTACCCCTTACCGTTTCCGTAACCCTAACCCTAAACCTAACGCTAAACCTAAACGTAACCATAACCCTAACCCTAACTCTAACGCTAACCTTAACCCTAAGCCTAAACCTAACCCTAACCCTTACCCTTACATTAACCCTAAACCTAACCTCAACCCTAACCCTAACACTAATCCTTACCCTAAGCCTAACCCTAACCCTAACCTAACCTAACCCTTACACGAACCCTAACCCTAACCCTAACCCTTACTCTTACCCTAACCCTAATCCCAAACTTAACCCTAACCCTAAACCGTGCCCTTACCCTAACGCTAAATCTAAACCTACCCCTAATCTTTACCCTAACCCTAACCCTTACCCTAAACCTAAACCCAAACGTATTCCTAAACGTAACCCTAACCCTAACCCAAACCTATCCCTAACCCCAACCCTAACCCTAACCCTAACCCTAACCCTAACCCTAAACCGTACCCTTACCCTAACCTAAATCTAACCCTAAACCTAACCCCTAACCCTAACCCGAACCCAAACCCTAATCCGTAACCTTACCCTAACCCTAACCCTAACCCTAACCTCAACCCTAAACCTAACACTAACCCTAACCCTAATCCTTATCCTAACCCTAACCCTAAACCTAACCCTAACCCAAATCCTTACCCTTACCCTAACCGTAAACCTAACCCTAACCCTAAACCTAAAACTAATCCCTACCCTAATCCTAACCATAACCCTAACCCTTACTCTAACTCTAACCCTAACCCTAAACTTAATTCTAACCCTAACCCTAACCCTTACCTTTACCCTTAACCTAAGTCTAACCAAAAACCTAAACCTAACACTAATCCTAACCCTAATCCTAACCCTAACCCTAAACTTAACCCTAACCCTAATCCTAACCCTTATCCTTACCCTAACCCTAACCCTAATCCTAACCCTAACCCTTACCGTAACACTAAACCTAACCCTAACCCTAACCTTAATGCTAACCCTAAACCTAACCCTAACAATAACCTTTACCCTAATCCTAACATTTACCCTAACCCTAAACCTAACCCTAACCCTTACCCTTACCCTAACCCTAACTCTACCTCTAACCCTAACCCTAAACCTAACCCTAACCCTAACCCTAACACTAACCCTAACCCTAACTCTAACCATAATTATAATGGTTACCCTTAACCTAACCCAAACCTTAACCCTAACATTTACCCTAACCCTAACCCTTACCCTAACCCTAACCCCAAACCTTTGCCTAACCCTAACCCTAACCCTAACCCTTACTCTAACCCTAACCCTAAACCTAACCCTAGTCCTTACCCTAACCCTAAATCTAAACCTTAGCCTAACCCTAACCCTAACCCTAACCCTAACCCTTACTCTTACCCTAACTCCAACCCCAAACCAAACCCTAAACCTAAACCGTACCCTTACCCTAACCCTAAATCTAAACATAAAATTTAACCCTAACTCTAACCCTAACCCCTAACCCTAACCCTAACCCTTACCCTTACCCTAACCCTAACCCCAACCCTAACCCTAACACTAGTCCTTACCCTAAGCCTAACCCTAACCATAACCCTAATCCTACCCCTACCCCTAACCCTAACCCTAACCTTAACCCTAAGCCTAAGCCTAACCCTTACCCTTACCCTAACCCTAAACCTAACCCTTATCCTTACCCTGACCCTAACCCTAACCCTAACCCTTACCCTTACCGTAACCCTAACCCTAAACCAAACACTAACCCTAACACTAACCCTAACCCTAACACTAACCCTAACCCTAACCCTAATCCTTACCCTTACCCTAATCCTAACAATAACTCTAATCCTAACCCTGACCCTAATCCTAACTGTTACCCTTACCCTAACCTAACCCTAACCCTAACCTTTACCCTAACCCTAACCCTTACCCTAACCCTAAACCCAAACCTATCCCTAAACCTAACGCTAACCCTTACCCTAACCCTAACCCTAAACCTTATTCTTACCCTAACCCCAAACTTTACCCTAACCCTAAACCGTGCCCTTACCCTAACCCTAAATCTAAAGCTAACCCTAATCTTTACCCTAACCCTAACCCTTACCCTAACGCTAAACCCAAACGTATCCCTAACCCTAACCCTAACCCTAACCCAAACCTATCCCTAACCCTAAACCTAACCCTAACCCTAACCCTAAGCCTAAACCGTACCGTTACCCTAACCTAAATCCAACCCTAACCCTAACCCTAACCCTAACCCTAACCTTAACCCTAAACCTAACACTAACCCTAACCCTAACCCTTATCCTAACCCTAACCATAAACCTAAACCTAATTCAAACCCTTACCCTTACCCTAACCCTAAACCTAACCCTAAGCCTAAACCTAACACTAATCCCTACCCTAATCCTAACCTTAACCCTTACCCTTACTCTAACTCTAACCCTAACCCTAACCTTAATTCTAACCCTAACCCTAACCCTTACCCTTACCCTTATCCTAAGTCTAACCCTAAACCTAAACCTAACCCTAAACCTAACCCTAATCCTAATCCTAACCCTAACTGTAAACTTAACCCTAACCCTAACCCTAAACCTTACCCTTACCCTAACCCTAACCCTAACCCTTATCCTTACCCTAAACCTAACCCTAATCCTAACCCTAACCCTTACCCTAATTCTAACACTAACCCTAACCCTAACCTTAATGCTAACCCTAAACCTAACCCTAACCATAACGGTTACCCTAATCTTAACATTTACCCTAACCCTAAACCTAACCCGAACCCTTACCCTTACCCTAACCCTAACTCTACCTCTAACCCTAAACCTACACTTAACCCTAACCCTAACCCTAACCCTTACCCTAACCCTAACCCCAAACCTTTGCCTAACCCTAACCCTAACCCTAACCCTTACCCTAACCCTAACCCTAACCCCAACCCTAACCTTTATTCTTACCCTAACCCTAACCACAAACCTAACACTAACCCTAAAACGTACCCTAACCCTAACCCTAAGTCTAAACCGTACCGTTACCCTAACCTAAATCTAACCCTAACCCTAACCCTAACCCTAACCCTTACCCTAACCCTAACTCTAACCCTAAACTTAATGCTAACCCTAACCCTAACCCTAACCCTTACCCTAACCCTAAACTTTACCCTAACCCTAACCGTAATCCTAACCCCAACCCTTACCCTTATCCTAAACTTAACCCTAAACCTTACACTTACACTTATCCTACCCCTAACCCTTACCCTAACCCTAACCCAAAACCTTTGCCTAACCCTAACCATAACCCTAACCCTTACCCTAACCCTAACCCTAACCCCAACCCTAACCCTTACTCTTACCCTAACCCTAACCACAAACTTAACCCTAAACCTAAAACGTACCCTTACCCTAACCCTAAATCTAAACCTAACCCTAACCCTTACCCCTAACCATAACCATAACCCTAACCCTAACCTAAACCTAACCCTAACCCTAACCCTCACCTTAAACCTACCCGTAACCCTAACCCTAATCCTAACCCTAACCCTAACGCTTACCCTTACCCTAACTGTCACCCTAACCCTAACCCTAACACTTACCCTTACTCTAAACCTAACCCTAACCCTAACCGTAACCCCTAACCCTAACCCTAACCCTAACACTTAACATAACCCTAACCCTAACCCTAACCCTTACCCTAACCCTAAACCAAACCCTAACCCTAACCCTAACACTAATCCTTACCCTAACCCTAGCCCTAAACCTAATCCTACCCCGAACCCTAACCCTAAACCTAACCTTAACCCTAACCCTAACCCTAACCCTTACCCTTACCCTAACCCTAAACCTAACCCTTATCCTTACCCTAACCCTAACCCTAACCCTTACCCTAACCCTAACCCTAAACTTAATGCTAACCCTAACCCTAACCCTAACCCTAACACTTACCCTAACCCTAAACTTTACCCTAACCCTAACCCTAATCCTAACCCCAACCCTTTCGCTTATCCTAAACTTAACCCTAAACCTTACACTTACCTTTACCCTAACCCTAACCCTTACCCTAACCCTAACCAAAACCTTTGCCTAACCCTAACCCTAACCCTAACCCTAACCCCAACCCTAACCCTAACCCTTACCCTAACCCTAACCCCAAACCTTTGCCTAACACTAACCTTAACCCTAACCCTAACCCTAAGCTCTAACCTTAACCCTAACCCTAACCTAACCCTAACCCTAACCCTAACCTTAAACCTACGCCTAAACCTAACCCTAATCCTAACCCTAACCCTAACCCTAACCCTACCGCTAAACCTAACCCTAACTCTAACCCTAACCCTTACCCTAACCCTAAACCTAACCCTAACCCCAACCCTAACCTTAAACCTAAACCTAACCCTAACCCTATCCCTAACCCTTACCCTTATCCAAAATTTAACCCCAACCCTAACCCTAAACTTTACGCTAACCCTACCGCTAACCCTGACCCTTAGCCTTACCCTAACTCTAACCTTAAACCTAACCATAACCCTAACGCTAAACCTAACACTTAGCCTTACATTAAGCCTAACCCTAACCTTAACCCCAACCCTAAACCAACCCTAACCCTAACCCTAAAGCTTGCCCTTACCCTAACCGTTACCCTAACCCTAACGCTAACACTTACCCTTACTCTACCCCTAACACTAACCCTAACGCTAACTTTTATCCTAAACCTAACCCTAACCCTTACCCTAAGCCTAACCCTAACCCTAACCTAACCACTAAGCATAACAATAACCCTAACCCTAACCCTAACCCTAACCCTTACCCTTACCCTAACCCTAACCCTACATCTAACCCTAAACCTAACCCTAACCCTAACCCTTAAACTAACGCTAACCCTAACCCTTAGCCTAACCTGAACCCTAACCCTAACCTTAACCCTAGCCATTACCCTTACCCTAAACCTAACCCTAACCCTAACCTCTAACCCTAACCATAACCCTAACCTAACTCTAACCCTTAGTCTTAACCTAACCCTAACCCTAACCCTAGCTCTTACCCTAACCCTAACTCTAACCCTTAGACTTACCCTAACCGTAACCCTAACACTTACCCTAACCCTAACACAAACCATAACCCCTAACCCTACATTACCCTAACCCTCACCTAACCCTAACCATAACCGTAACCCTAACCCTTACCCTAACACTAACCCTAACTCTAACCCTTAGCCTTACCCTAACCCTAACCCTAACACTTACCCTAAGCCAAACCCTAACCCTTAGCCTTACCCTAACCGTAACCCTAACACTTACCCTAACCTAACCCTAACCCTAACCTTTACCCTAACCCTAACCCTTACCCTAACCCTAACCCCAAACCTATCCCTAAACCTAACCCTAACCCTTACTCTTACCCTAACCCTAATCCCAAACTTAACCCTAACCCTAAACCGTGCCCTTTCCCTAACCCTAAATCTAATCCTAACCCTAATCTTTACCCTAACCCTAACCCTTACCAAAACCCTAAACCCAAACCTATCCCTTACCCTAACCCTAACCCTAACCCAAACCTATCCCTAACCCTAACCCTAACCCTAAGCCTAAACCGTACCCTTACCCTAACCTAAATCTAACCCTAACCCTAACCCTAACCACTAACCCTAACACTAACCCTAATCCGTAACCTTAACCTAACCCTAACTCTAACCCTAACCCTAACCTTAACCCTAAACCTAACACTAAACCTAACCCTAACCCTTATCCTAACCCTAACCCTAAACCTAACCCTAACCCAAACCCTTACCCTTACCCTAAACCTAACCCTAACCCTAAACCTAACACTAATCCCTACACTAATCCTAACCCTAACCCTTACCCTTACTGTAACTCTAACCCTAACCCTAAACTTAATTCTAACCCTAACACTAACCGTTACCCTTACCCTAACCCTAACCCTACATCTAACCCTAAACCTAACCCTAACCCTAACCCTTAACCTAACGCTAACCCTACCCCTTAGCCTAACCCGAACCCTAACCCTAACCTTAACCCTAACCCTTGCCCTTACCCTAAACCTAACCCTAACCCTAACCTATAACCCTAACCATAACCCTAACCTAACTCTAAACCTTAGTCTTAACCTAACCCTAACCTTAACCGTAGCCCTTACCCTAACCCTAACTCTAACCCTTAGACTTACCCTAACCCTAACCCTAACACTTACCCTAAACCTAACACTAACCATAACCCCTAACCCTACATTACCCTAACCCTCACCCTAACCCTAACCATAACCATAACCCTAACCCTTACCCTAACCCTAACCCAAACTCTAACCCTTAGCCTTACCCTAACCCTAACCCTAACACTTACCCTAAGCCACACCCTAACCCTTACCCTAACCAAAACCATAACCATAACCCCTAACCCTAACCTATACCCTAACGGTCACCCTAACCCTAACCCTAATCCTAACCCTTACCCTAACCCTAACCCAAACCCTAACCCTTACCCTTACCCTCACCGTAACTCTAACCCCAACCCTAAACCTAACCCTAACCATTAATCTTAACCTAAACTTAACCCCTAACCTAATCCTAACCCTAACCCTAAACCTTACCCTACCACTAATCCTTACCCTAACCCTAAACCTAACCCTAACCATATCCTTAACCCTAACCCTTACCCCTACACTAACCCTAACCCTAACCCTAACTCTAAACCTAACCCTAAACCTAACCCTTACCCTTACCATAACCCTAACCCTAACCCCAAACCTAATCCTATCCGTAACCCTAACCCTAACCCTTACCCTAACCCTAAACCTAACCCCTACCCTTACCCTAACCCTAACCCCAAACCTAACCCTAACCCTAACCCTAACCTTAAACCTAAACCTAACACTAACCCTAATCCTAACCCTTACCCTAACCCTAACCCTGAACCTAACCCTAACCCTATCCCATACCCTTACCCTAACCCTAACCCTAAACCTAACCCTAACCCTAATTCTAACCCTAACCCTAACCCTTACACTTACCCTTACCCTAACTCTAACCCTAAACTTAACCCTAACCTTTACGCTAACCCTAACCCTAACCCTAACCCTTACCCTAACTCTAACCTTAAACTTAACCCTAACCCTAACCCTAACCCTAACCGTAACACTTACCCTTACCCTAACCCTAACCCTAACCTTAACCCCAAACCTAACCCTACCCATAACGCTTACCCTTACCATAACCCTAACCCTAACCCTAAACCAAACACCCTTACCCTAACCCTAACCCTAACCCTAACCCTTACCCTAACCCTAACCCTAAACCTAACGCCTAACCCTAACACTAAACCTAAACCTTACCCTTACCCTAACCCTAACCCTACCTCTAACCCTAACCCTAACCGTGACCCTAACCCTTACCCTAAACCTAACTCTAACTCTTACCCTTAGCCTAACGCTAACCCTAACCCTAGCCCTTACCCTAACCCTAAATCTAACCCTTAGCCTAACCCTAACCCTAACCTTAACCCTAACCCTAACCCTTACTCTTACCCTAACTCTAACCCCAAACCGAACCCTAAACCTAAACCTTACCCTTGCCCTAACCCTAAATCTAACCCTAACCCTAACCATAACCCCTAACCCTAACCCCAACCCTAACCCTTACCCTTACCCTAACCCCAACCCTAACCCTAACACTAGTCCTTACCCTAAGCCTAACCCTAACCCTAACCCTAATCCTAACCCTAACCCTAACCCTTACCCTTACCCTAACCCCAACCCTAACCCTAACACTAGTCCTTACCCTAAGCCTAACCCTAATCCTAATCCTAACCCTAACCCTAACCCTAACCCTAAACGTAACCCTAACCCTAATCCTAAACCTTACCCTTACCCTAACCCTAAACATAACCCTTATCCTAACCCTAACCCTAGCCATAACCCTAACCCCAAACCTAACCCTAACCCTAACCTTAATGCTAACCCTAATCCTAACCCTAACACTAACCCTTCCCCTAACCCTAAACTTTACCCAACCCTAACCCTAACCCTAACCCCAACCCTAACCCTAACACTAGTCCTTACCCTAAGCCTAACCCTAACCCTAATCCTAACCCTAACCCTAACCCTAAACCTAACCCTAACCCTTACCCTTACATTAACCCTAAACCTAACCTCAACCCTAACCCTAACACTAATCCTTACCCTAAGCCTAACCCTAACCCTAACCTAACCTAACCCTTACATGAACCCTAACCCTAACCCTAACCCTTACTCTTACCCTAACCCTAATCCCAAACTTAACCCTAACCCTAAACCGTGCCCTTACCCTAACGCTAAATCTAAACCTACCCCTAATCTTTACCCTAACCCTAACCCTTACCCTAAACCTAAACACAAATGTATCCCTAAACCTAACCCTAACCCTAACCCAAACCTATCCCTAACCCTAACCCTAACCCTAACCCTAACCCTAACCCTAACCCTAAACCGTACCCTTACCCGAACCTAAATCTAACCATAAACCTAACCCCTAAACCTAACCCGAACCCAAACCCTAATCCGTAACCTTACCCTAACCCTAACCCTAACCCTAACCTCAACCCTAAACCTAACACTAACCCTAACCCTAATCCTTATCCTAACCCTAACCCTAAACCTAACCCTAACCCAAATCCTTACCCTTACCCTAACCGTAAACCTAACCCTAACCCTAAACCTAAAACTAATCCCTACCCTAATCCTAACCATAACCCTAACCCTTACTCTAACTCTATCCCTAACCCTAAACTTAAATCTAATCCTAACCCTAACCCTTACCTTTACCCTTAACCTAAGTCTAACCAAAAACCTAAACCTAACACTAATCCTAACCCTAATCCTAACCCTAACCCTAAACTTAACCCTAACCCTAATCCTAACCCTAACCCTAACCCTAAACCTAACCCTAACCCTTACCCTAACACTAAACCTAACCCTAACCCTAACCTTAATGCTAACCCTAAAGCTAACCCTAACAATAACCTTTACCCTAATCCTAACATTTACCCTAACCCTAAACCTAACTCTAACCCTTACCCTTACCCTAACCCTAACTCTACCTCTAACCCTAACCCTAAACCTAACCCTAACCCTAACACTAACACTAACCCTAACCCTAACTCTAACCCTAATTCTAATGGTTACCCTTAACCTAACCCTAACCTTAACCCTAACATTTACCCTAACCCTAACACTTACCCTAACCCTAACCCCAAACCTTTGCCTAACCCTAACCCTAACCCTAACCCTTACTCTAACCCTAACCCTAACCCTAACCCTAGCCCTTACCCTAACCCTAAATCTAACCCTTAGCCTAACCCTAACCCTAACCCTAACCCTTACCCTAACTCCAACCCCAAACCAAACCCTAAACCTAAACCGTACCCTTACCCTAACCCTAAATCTAACCCTAAATTTAACCCTAACCCTAACCCTAACCCCTAACCCTAACCCTAACCCTTACCCTTACCCTAACCCTAACACCAACCCTAACCCTAACACTAGTCCTTACCCTAAGCCTAACCCTAACCCTAATCCTAACCCTAACCCTAACCCTAATCCTAACCCTAACCCTTACCCTTACATTAAACCTAAACCTAACCACAACCCTAACACTAATCCTTAACCTAAGCCTAACCCTAACCCTAATCCTAAACCTAACCCTAAACTTAACCCTAACCTTAGTCCTAACACTTACCCTTACCCTAACCCTAAACCTAACCCTTATACTAACTCTAACCCTAACCCTAACCCTAACCCTAACCATTACCCTAACCCCAACCCTAACCCTAACCCTAACCTTAATGCTAACCCTAATCCTAACCCTAACCCTAAACCTTACCCTAAACCTAAACTTTACCTAACCCTAACCCTAACCCCAACCCTTACCCTTACCCTAACCCTAACCCTACCTCTAACCCTAACCCTAAACCTAACCCTAACCCTTACCCTAACCCTTACGCTAACCCTAACCCTAACCCTAACTCTAAACCTAACCCTAACCCTATCCCTAACTCTTACCCTTACCCTAACCTTAACCCTAACCCTAAACTTTACGCTAACCCTAATGCTTAACCTAACCCTAACCCTAACCCTTAGCCTAACCCTAGCCTTAAACCTAACCTTAACCCTCACCGTAAACCTAATAATTCCCCTTTCCCTAACCCTAACCCTAAACCTAACACTAACCCTAACCTTAACCCTAACCCTAACCCTAACCCTAAACCTTACGCTTACCCTAACCTTAACTCCAAACCTAACCCTTACCCAAACCCTAACCCTAACCATAACCCCTAAACCCTAACCCTAACCCTAACTCTAACCCTTAGTCTTAACCTAACCCTAACCCTAACCCTACGTCTTACCCTAACCCTAACCCTAACCCTAACCCTAACCCTAACCCTAACTCTAAACCTTAGCCTTACCCTAACCCTAACCCTAACTCTTACCCTAAACCTAACACTAACCCTAACCCCTAGCCCTAACCCTAACCCTAACCCTCACCCTAACCCTAACCCTAACAATAACGCTTACCCTAACACTAACCATAACTGTAAACCCTAGCCTTACCCTAATCCTAACCCTAAACCTAACTCTTAACCTAACCCTAACACTAACCCTTACCCTAACCCTAACCCTAACACTAACCCCTAAACCTAACCCATACCCTAACGCTCACCCTAACCCTAACCCTATCCGTAATCCTTACCCTAACCCTAACCCGAACCGTAAGACTTACCCTTACCCCCACCCTAACCCTAACCCCAACCCTAAACCTAAACCTAACACTTACTCTTACCCTAACCTTAACCCCTAACCTAAACCTAAGCCTAACCCTAACCCTAACCGTTACCCTAACCCTAATCCTTACCCTAACCCTAACCCTAAACCTAAACCTAACCCGAACCTTATCCCAAAACCTTACCCTTACCCTAACCCTAACCCTAACCCTAACCCTAAAACAAACCCTAACCCTAACCCCTACCTTTACCCTAACCCTAACCCTAAACCAAACACCTTAGCCTAACCGTAACCCTAACCCTAACACTAACTTTTACCCTAAACCTAACCCTAATCCTAACACTTACCCTAACCCTAACCCTAACCCAACCCCTAAACCTAACCATTACCCTAACCCTAAACCTAACCCTAACCCTTACCCTTACCCTAACACTAACCCTAACCCTAACACTAACCCTAAGGTTAACTCTAACCCTAACCCTAAGCCTAACCCTTACCCTTATCCTAACCTTAACCCTAAACCTTACACTTACCCTAACCCTAACACTAACCCTAACCCCAACCCTATGCCTTACCCTTACTCTAACCCTAACCCTTACCTTTTCCCCAACCCTAACCCTAACCCTAACCTTACCCCTAACCCTAAACCTAACCCTAAACCTAACCCTTACGTTCACCCTAAGCCTAACCCTAAATCTAGACCTAACCCTAATACTAACCCTAACCCTAACCCTAAACCTAAACTTAACCCTAACCCTAACTCTAACCCTTACCCTTACCCTAACCCTAACACTAAACCTAACCCTTATCCTTACCTTAACCTAACCCTAATCCTAACCCTAACCCTTACCCTAACCTTGACCCTTAACCTTATCCTAACCCTAAACCTAACCCAAACCCTAACCCTAATCCTAACACTTACCCTTACACTAACCCTAACCCTAACACTTACCCTTATCCTAACCCTAACCCTAAACTTAACCCCAACCCTAAACCTAAACCTAACCCTAACGCTAACCCTTACCTTTACCCTATCCCTAACGCTAACCCTAACCCTAACCCTAACACTTACCATTGCCCTACTCCTAACCCTAACCCTAACCCTTACCCTAACCCTAACCCTAACACTAACCCTTACACTAACCCTAAACCTAACTCTAACCCGTATGCCTAAACCTTACCCTAACCCTAACCCTAACCCTAACACTTACCCCAACCCTAACCCTAACCCTAACCCTTACCCTTACCCTAACCCTAACCCTAACTTTAACCCTAGCACTAACCCAAACCCTAACCCTTACCCTAACCCTAACCCTAACCCTTAGCCTAACACTAACACTAATCATAACCTTAACCCTAACCCTAACCCTAACCCTTACCCTTACCCTAACCCTAACACTAACACTAACCCTAAACTTAACCCTAACCCTAACTCTAACCCTTACCCTAACCCTAACCCTACCCCTAATGCTAACATTAGTCCTAACCCTTACCCTTACCCTAAACCTAACCCTAACCCTAACCCTTACCCTTACCGTAACCCTAACCCTAAACCAAACACTAACCCTAACACTAACCCTAACACTAACCCTAACACTAGCCCTAACCCTGACCCTAATCCTAACTGTTACCCTTACCCTAACCTAACCCTAACACTAAACTTTACCCTAACCCTAACCCTAACCCTGACCCTAACCCTAACCCTAACTGTTACCCTTACCCTAACCTAACCCTAACCCTAACCTTTACCCTAACCCTAACCCTTACCCTAACCCTAACCCCAAACCTATCCCTAAACCTAACCCTAACCCTTACCCTAACCCTAACCCTAACCCTTACTCTTACCCTAACCCTAATCCCAAACTTAACCCTAACCCTAAACCGTGCCCTTTCCCTAACCCTAAATCTAATCCTAATCCTAATCTTTACCCTAACCCTAACCCTTACCCAAACCCTAAACCCTAACCTATCCCTTACCCTAACCCTAACCCTAACCCTAACCCAAACCTATCCCTAACCCTAACCCTAACCCTAACCCTAAGCCTAAACCGTACCCTTACCCTAACCTAAATCTAACACTAACCCTAACTCTAACCCCTAACCCTAACCCTAACCCTAATCCGTAACCTTACCCTAACCCTAACCCTAACCCTAACCCTAACCTTAACCCTAAACCTAACACTAACCCTAACCCTAACCCTTATCCTAATCCTAACCCTAAACCTAACCCTAACGCAAACCCTTACCCTTACCCTAAACCTAACCCTAACCCTAACCCTAACACTAATCCCTACACTAATCCTAACCCTAACCCTTACCCTTACTGTAACTCTAACCCTAAACCTAACCTTAATTCTAACCCTAACCCTAACCCTTACACTTACCCTTATCCTGTCTAAACCTAAACCTAAACCTAACCCTAATCCTAACCCTAATCCTAACCCTAACCCTATACTTAACCCTAACCCTAACCCTAACCCTTACCCTTACCCTAACCCTAATCCTAACCCTAACCCTAACCCTAACCCTAACCCTTACCCTAACCCTAAACTTTACCCTAACCCTAACAGTAATCCTAACCCCAACCCTTACACTTATCCTAAACTTAACCCTAAACCTTACACTTACCCTTACCCTAACCCAACCCTTACCCTAACCCTAACCCCAAACCTTTGCCTAACCCTAACCCTAACCCTAACCCTTACCCTACCCCTAACCCTAACCCTAACCCCAACCCTATCCCTTACTCTTACCCTAACCCTAACCACAAACCTAACCCTAACCCTGAACCGTACCCTTACCCTAACCTTAAATCTAACCCTAACGCTAACCCTTACCCCTAACCCTAACCCTAACCCTAACCCTAACCTAAACCTAACCCTAACCCTAACCCTAACCCTAACCTTTAAACCTACCCGTAACCCTAACCCTAACCCTAACCCTAACCCTAACACTTACACTTACTCTAACACTAACCCTAACCCTAACCCCTAAACCTAACCCTAACCCTAATCCTAACCCTTAACCTAACCCTAACCTTAACCCTAACCCTTACCCTAACCCTAAACCTAACCCCAACCCTAACCCTTACTCTTACCCTAACTCTAAACACAAACCTAACCCTAACCCTAAACTGTACTCTTACCTTAACCCTAAATTTAACCCTAACCCTAACCCTAACCCTAAACTTAAACCTACACCTAACCCTAACCCTAATCCTAACCCTAACCCTAACCCTAACCCTAAACTTATGGCTAAACCTAACCCTAACCCTAACCCTAACCCTTACCCTACCCTAACCCTAAACCTAACCCTATCCCTAACCCTTACCCTAACCCTAATCCTAACCCTAACCCTTATCCTAACCCTAAACCTAACCCTAACCCTTACCCTTAGCCTAACATTAACTCTAACCCTTAGCCTAACCCTAACCCTAACCCTAATACTAACATTAATCCTAACCCTTACCCTTACCCTAAACCTGACCCTAAACCTAACCCTTACCCTTACCGTAACCCTAACCCTAAACCAAACACTAACCCTAGCACTAACCCTAACCCTAACCATAAAACTAACGCTAACCCTAACCCTAATCCTTACCCTTACCCTAACCCTAACAATAACCCTAACCCTAAACCTGACCCTAATCCTAACTGTTACCCTTACCCTAACCTAACCCTAACCCTAACCTTTACCCTAACCCTAACCCTTACCCTAACCCTAACCCCAAACCTATCCCTAAACCTAACCCTAATACTTACCCTAAACGTAACCTAACCCTAACCCTTACTCTTACCGTAACCCTAATCCCAAACTTAACCCTAACCCTAAACCATGCCCTTACCCTAACCCTAAATCTAACCCTAACCCTAACCCTAACCCCTAACCCTAACCCCAACACTAACCCTTGCCCTTACCCTAACCCTAACCCTAACCCTAACCCTAACCTTAATGCTAAACCTAATCCTAACCCTAACCCTTACCCTAACCCTAAACTTTACCCTAATCCTAACCCTAACCCTAACTCTAACCCTAACCTTAATGCTAAACCTAATCCTAACCCTAACCCTTACCCTAACCCTAAACTTTACCCATATCCTAACCCTAACCCTAACTCCAACCCTAACCCTAACACTAGTCCTTATCCTAAGCCTAACCCTAACCCTAATCCTAACCCTAACCCTAATCCTAACCCTAACCCTTACCCTAACCCTAAACTTTACCCTAACCCTAACCCTAACCCTAACCCCAACCCTAACCCTAACAGTAGTCCTTATCCTAAGCCTAACCCTAACCCTAATCCTAACCCTAACCCTAACCCTAACCCTTACCCTTACCCTTACCCTAAGTCTAACCCTAAACCTAAACCTAATCCTAACCCTAATCCTAATCCTAACCCTAAACTTAACCCTAATCCTAACCCTAACCTTTACCCTTACCCTAACCCTAATCCTAACCCTTATCCTTACCCTAACCCTAACCCTAACCCTAACCCTAACCTTAATGCTAACCCTAAACCTAACCCTAACCATAACCGTTACCCTAATCCTAACAATAAACCTAACCCTAACCCCAAACCTTTGCCTAACAATAACTCTAACCCTAACGTAACTCTAACCCTAATTCTAACGGTTACTCTTACCCTAACCCTAACCCTAACCCTGACATTTACCCTAACCCTAACCCTTACCCTAACCCTAACCCCAAATCTTTGCCTAACAATAACTCTAACCCTAACCCTTACCCTAACCCTAACCCTAACCCCAACCCTAACCCTTACTCTTACCCTAACTCTATCCACAAACCTAACCCTAACCCTCAACCGTACCCTTACCCTAACCCTAAATCTAAACCTAACCCTAACCCCTAACCTTAACCCTAACCCTAACCCTAACCCTAAACCTAACCCTAACCCAAACCCTTACCCTTACCCTAACCCTAAACCTAACCCCAACCCTAACCCTAACACTAATCCTTACCCTAACCCTAACCCTAACCCTAACCCTACCCCTAACCCTAACCCTAAGCTTAACCCTAACCTTAACCCTAACCCTTACCCTTACCCTAACCCTAAACCTAACCCTTATCCTTACCCTAACCCTAACCCTAACAATTACCCTAACCCTAACCCTAACCCTAAACTTAATGCTAACCCTAACCCTAACCCTAACCCTAAACTTTACCCTAAGCCTAACCCTAATCCTAACCCCAACCCTTACCCTTATCCTAAACTTAACCCTAAACCTTACACTTACCCTTACACTAACCCTAACCCTTACCCTAACCCTAACCCCAAAATTTTCCCTAACCCTAACCCTAACCCTAATTCTTACCCTAAACCTAACTCTTACCCCTAACCCTAACCCTAACCCTAACCCTAACCTAACCCTAACCCTAACCCTAACCCTAAATCTAAGCCTAACCCTAACCCTAACCCCTAACCTTAACCCTAACCCTAACCCTAACCATAATCATAACCCTAACCCCAACCCTTACCCTAACACTAACCCTAACTCTAACCCTTAGTCTTACCCTCACCCTAACCCTAACCTATACCCTTACGGTCACCCTAACCCTAACCCTAATCCTAACCCTTACCCTAACCCTAACCCGAACCCTAACCCTTACAATTACCCTCACCGTTTCCCTAACCCCAACCCTAAACCTAACCCTAACCATTAATCTTAACCTAACCTTAACCCCTAACCTAACCCTAACCCTAACCCTAACCCTTACCCTAACCCTAGTCCTTACCCTAACCCTAAACCTAACCCTAACCCTAACCCTTACCCTTACCATAACACTAACCCTAACCCCAAACCTAACCCTATCGGTAACCCTAAACCTAACCCTTACCCTAACCCTAAACCTAACCCCTACCATTACCCTAACACCTAACCCCAAACCTAACCCTAACCCTAACCCTAACCGTAACTCTAAACCTAACCCTAACCCTAACCTTTAACCTTACCATAACCCTAACCCTAACACCAAACCTAACCCTATCCGTAACCCTAACTCTAACCCTGAACCTAACCCTAACCCCAACCCTAACCCTAACAGTAGTCCTTATCCTAAGCCTAACCCTAACCCTAATCCTAACCCTAACCCTAACCCTAACCCTTACCCTTACCCTTACCCTAAGTCTAACCCTAAACCTAAACCTAACCCTAATCCTAACCCTAATCCTAATCCTAACCCTAAACTTAACCCTAATCCTAACCCTAACCCTTACCCTTACCCGAACCCTAATCCTAACCCTTATCCTTACCCTAACCCTAACCCTAACCCTAACCCTAACCTTAATGCTAACCCTAAACCTAACCCTAACCATAACCGTTACCCTAATCCTAACAATAACCCTAACCCTAACCCCAAACCTTTGCCTAACAATAACTCTAACCCTAACGTAACTCTAACCCTAATTCTAACGGTTACTCTTACCCTAACCCTAACCCTAACCCTAACATTTACCCTAACCCTAACCCTTACCCTAACCCTAACCCCAAACCTTTGCCTAACAATAACTCTAACCCTAACCCTTACCCTAACCCTAACCCTAACCCCAACCCTAACCCTTACTCTTACCCTAACCCTATCCACAAACCTAACCCTAACCCTCAACCGTACCCTTACCCTAACCCTAAATCTAACCCTAACCCTAACCCTAACCCCTAACCTTAACCCTAACCCTAACCCTAACCCTAAACCTAACCCTAACCCAAACCCTTACCCTTACCCTAACCCTAAACCTAACCCCAACCCTAACCCTAACACTAATCCTTACCCTAACCCTAACCCTAACCCTAACCCTACCCCTAACCCTAACCCTAACCTTAACCCTAACCTTAACCCTAACCCTTACCCTTACCCTAACCCTAAACCTAACCCTTATCCTTACCCTAACCCTAACCCTAACAATTACCCTAACCCTAACCCTAAACCTAAACTTAATGTTAACCCTAACCCTAACCCTAACCCTAAACTTTACCCTAAGCCTAACCCTAATCCTAACCCCAACCCTTACCCTTATCCTAAACTTAACCCTAAACCTTACACTTACCCTTACACTAACCCTAACCCTTACCCTAACCCTAACCCCAAAACTTTCCCTAACCCTAACCCTAACCCTAAATCTAACCCTAAACCTAACTCTTACCCCTAACCCTAACCCTAACCCTAACCCTAACCTAACCCTAACCCTAACCCTAACCCTAACTCTAAATCTAAGCCTAACCCTAACCCTAACCCCTAACCTTAACCCTAACCCTAACCCTAACCATAATCATAACCCTAACCCCAACCCTTACCCTAACACTAACCCTAACTCTAACCCTTAGCCTTACCCTCACCCTAACCCTAATACTTACACTAACCCAAACCCTAAACCTTACCCTAACCCTAACCCTAACCATAACCCCTAACCCTAACCTATACCCTAACGGTCACCCTAACCCTAACCCTAGTCCTAACCCTTACCCTAACCCTAACCCGAACCCTAACCCTTACAATTACCCTCACCGTTTCCCTAACCCCAACCCTAAACCTAAACCTAACCATTAATCTTAACCTAACCTTAACCCCTAACCTAACCCTAACCCTAACCCTAACCCTTACCCTAACCCTAGTCCTTACCCTAACCCTAACCCTAAACCTAACCCTAACCCTAACCCTTACCCTTACCATAACCCTAACCCTAACCCCAAACCTAACCCTATCCGTAACCCTAAACCTAACCCTTACCCTAACCCTAAACCTAACCCCTACCATTACCCTAACACCTAACCCCAAACCTAACCCTAACCCTAACCCTAACCGTAACTCTAAACCTAACCCTAACCCTAACCTTTAACCTTACCATAACCCTAAACCTAACCCCAAACCTAACCCTATCCGTAACCCTAACTCTAACCCTGAACCTAACCCTAACCCTAACCCATACCCTTACCCTAACCCTAAACTTAACCCTAACCCTAAACTTAACACTAATCTTTACGCTAACCCTAACCCTAACCCTCACCCTAACCCTTACCCTAACTCTAACCTTAAACTTAACCCTAACCCTAACCCTAACCCTAACCGTAACCCTTACCCTTACCCTAACCCTAACAGTAACTTTACCCCAAACCTAACCCTTTCCATAACGCTTACCCTTACCCTAACCCTAACCATAACCCTAAACCAAACACCCTTACCCTAACCCTAACCCTAACCCTAACCCTTACCCTAACACTAACCCTACCTCTAACCCTATCCCTAACCATAACCCTAACCCTTACCCTAAACCTAACCCAAACCCTTACACTTAGCCTAACTCTAAACCTAGCCCTTACCCTAACCCTAAATCTAACCCTTAGCCTAACGCTAACCCTTACCTTAACCCTAACCCTAACCCTTACTCTTACCCTAACTCTAACCCCAAACCAAACCCTAAACCTAAACCGCACCCTTACCCTAACCCTAATTCTAATCCTAACCCTAACCCCTAACCCTAACCCCAACCCTAACCCTTACCCTTACCCTAACCCTAACCCTAACCCCAACCCTAACCCTAACACTAGTCCTTACCCAAAGCCTAACCCTAACCATAATCCTAATCCTAACCCTAACCCTAACCCTAATCCTAACCCTAACCCTTACCCTTACATTAACCCTAAACCTAACCCCAACCCTAACCCTAACATTAATCCTTACCCTAAGCCTAACCCTAACCCTAAACCTAACCCTAACCCTAAACTTAACCCTAACCCTTACACTTAGCCTAACCCTAACTCTAAACCTAGCCCTTACCCTAACCCTAAATCTAACCCTTAGCCTAACGCAAACCCTTACCTTAACCCTAACCCTTACACTTACCCTAACTCTAACCCCAAACCAAACCCTAAACCTAAACCGCACCCTTACCCTAACCCTAATTCTAACCCTAACCCTAACCCTAACCCCTAACCCTAACCCCAACCCTAACCTTTACCATTACCCTAACCCTAACCCTAAACCCAACCCTAACCCTAACACTAGTCCTTACCCAAAGCCTAACCCTAACCATAATCCTAACCCTAACCCTAACCCTAATCCTAACCCTAACCCTTACCCTTACATTAACCCTAAACCTAACCCCAACCCTAACCCTAACATTAATCCTTACCCTAAGCCTAACCCTAATCCTAACCCTAACCCTAACCCAAACCCTAAACTTAACCCTAACCATAATCCTAACCCTTACCTTTACCCTAACCCTAAACATAACCCTTATCCTAAACCTAACCATAACCCTAACCCTAACCATTACCCTAACCCCAACCCTAACCCTAACCCTAACCTTAATGCTAACCCTAATCCTAACCCTAACCCTAAACCTTACCCTAACCCTAAACTTTACCCTAACCCTAACCCTAACCCTAACCCCAAACCTAACCCTAACACTAGTCCTTACCCTAAGCCTAATCCTAAACCTAATCCTAACCCTAACCCTAACCCTAACCGTAATCCTAACCGTAACCCTTATCGTTACATTAACCCTAAACCTAACCCCAACCCTAACCCTAACACTAATCCTTACCCTAAGCCTATCCCTAACCCTAACCCTAACCCTTACCCTAACCCTAAGCCTAACCCTTACCCTTAACCTTACCCTAACCCTAACCCTAACCCTAACCCCTAACCCTAACCCTAACCCTATCTCTAACCCTTAGTCTTAACCTAACCCTAACCCTAACCCTATCCCTTATCCTAACCCTAACTCTAAACCTTAGCCTTACCCTAACCCTAACCCTAACCCTTACCCTAAACCTAAAACAAACCCTAACCCCTAACCCTAACCCTAACCCTAATCCTCACCCTAAACCTAACCCTAACAATAACCCTTACCCTAACACTAACCCTAACTGTAACCCCTAGCCTTACCCTAACCCTAACCCTAAACCTAACCCTTACCCTAACCCTAACCCTAACCCTAACCCCTAAACCTAACCCATACCCTAACGCTTACCCTAACCCTAACCTTTACCCTAACCCTAACCCGAACCTTAACCCTTACCCTTACCCCCACCCTAACCCTAACCCCAACCCTAAACCTAACCCTAACCCTTACTCTTACCCTAACCTTACCCCCTAACCTAACCCTAACCCTAACCCTAACCCTAACCGTTACCCTAACCCTATATCCTTACCCTTACCATAAACCTAACCCTAACCCTAACCTTAACCAAAACCTTACCCTTACCGTAACTCTAACCTAACCCTAACCGTAAACCTAACCCTAACCCTAACCCCTACCGTTACCCTAACCCTAACCCTAACCCTAAACCAAACACCTTACCCTAACCGTAACCCTAACCCTAACACTAACTTTTACCCTAAACCCAACCCTAACCCCAACACTTACCCTAACCCTAACCCCAACCCTTAAACCTAACACTTACCCTAACCCTAAACCTAACCCTAACCCTTACTCTTACCCTAACACTAACCCTAACCCTAACACTAACCCAAACTTTAACTCTAACCCTAACCCTAACCTAACCCTTACCCTTAACCTAACCTTAACCCTAAACCTTACACTTACCTTACCCTAACCCTAACCCTAACCCTAAATCTAACCCTTAGTCTTAACCTAACCCTAACCCTTAACTTTTCCCCAACCCTAACCCTAACCCTAACCTTAACCTTAACCCTAACCCTAAACCTAACCCTAACCCTAACCCTTACCTTTACCCTAAGCCTAACCCTAAATCTAAACCTAACCCTAATCCTAACCCTAACCCTAAACTTAACCCTAACCCTAAACCTAACCATTACCCTCACCCTAACCCTAACCCTAACCCTTACCCTTAACCTAACCCTAACCCTACCTCTAACCCTAACCCTAAATCTAACCGTAAGCCTTACCCTAACCCTAACCCTAAACCTTAGCCTAACCCTAACCCTAACCCTAACCTCAACACTAACCCTAACCCTAACCCTAACCCTAACCCTAACCCGAAATCTAACTCTAACGCTAAACCTTACCCTTATCCTAAACCTAAACCTAACCCTGACACCTAACCCTAACCCTAACCCTCACCCTTACCCTAACCCTAACCCTAAACTTAACCCTATACCTACCACTAACCCTAACCTACCCTTACCATAAAACTAACCCTGAACCTAAACCTAACCCTAACCCTTACCCTTACCCTAAGCCTAAAACTAAACCTAACCCTAACCCTAACCCTAACTCTTACCTTAACCCCAAACCTAACCCTAACCTTAACCCTTACCCTTACCCTAAACCTAACCCTAAACCTAAACCTTATTCTTACCCTAACCCTAACCATAACATTTATTCTAACCCTAACCCTAACCCTAACCCTTACCCTAGCCCTAACCCTAACCTTAATCCTTACCCTAACTCTAACCCTAACCCTAACCCTTACCCTAACCCTAACCCTGAGCCTAAACCTAACCATAAAGCTTACCTTACCCTAACCCTAACCCTAAACTTAACCCTAACCCTTACCCGCAACCTAACCCTTACCCTAACCCTATCCTTAACCCTAACCCTAACCATAACCCTAACCCTTACCCTAACCCTATCCCTAACCCTACACTAATCCTATCCTAACCTTTACCCTTACTGTAACCCTAACCCTTACCCTTACCCTTACACTAACCCTAACCGTAACCCTAACTCTAACCCCTAACCCTAACCCTAACCTTAAACATAACACTTAACCTAACTCTAACCCTAAATCTAACCCTTACCCTTACCCTAACCCTAAGCCTAACCTTAATCCTAACCCTAAACCTAAACCGAAACCTAATCCTTACACTAACCCTAACCCTAATCCTAAACCAAACCCTTACCCTTACCCTAACCCTAACCCTAAACTTAATGCTAACCCTAACCCTAACCCTAACCCTAAACCTTACCCTAACCCTAACACTAATCCTTGCCCTAACCCTAACCCTAACCCTAAACCTAACCCTTTCCTAAACCTAACCTTAACCCTAAACCTAATCCTTTCCCTAACCCTAAACCTCACCCTTACCCTTACTCTAAACTTAACCCTAAACCTAAACCTAACCCTAACCCTTAACCCTAAACCTTACCCTTACCCTAAACCTAACCCTAACCCTTACCTTTACCCTAACCCTAACCCTAACTCTAATCCTAACCATAACCCTAATCCTAACCCTCACCCTCACCCTAAACCTAACCCTAACCTTAACCCCTAACCCCAAACCTTACCCTAACCCTAACCCTAATCATTACCCTAACCCTAACCCTAAACCTAACCCTAACCCTTTCCCTAACCCTAACCTTAACCCTAAACCTAACCCTAACGCTAACACTAACCCTAACTCTAACCCTCACCCTTACCCTTACTCTAACCCTAACCCTAAACCTAACGGTAACCCTAAACCTAACCCCTAACCCTAACTCTTACCCTTATCCTATCCCTAACCCTAACCCTAACCCTAACCCTAACACTTACCCTAACCCTAAACCTAATCCTAAACCTAAACCTAACCCTTACCCTAACCCTAACCCTTACCCTAACCCTAACCCTAACCCTAACCCTAACCCCAACCCTAACAATTACCTTACCCTAATCCTAACCCTAACCCTTACCCTAACCCTAACCCTAAGCCTAACCCTAACCGCTAATCCTAACCCTAACCCTAAACCAAACCCTAACCCCTAATCCTAACACTTACCCTTAGGCTGTCGCTAACCCTAACCCTAACCCTAACACTAACCCTAACCCTAACCTTACCCTTACCCTAACCCTAACACTAACACTAAACCTAACCCTTACTCTAACCCTTACCCTCACCCTAACACTAACCCTAAACCTAACCCC
The DNA here is from genome assembly GCA_024803745.1 of Megascapheus bottae. Classification (NCBI taxonomy): domain Eukaryota; kingdom Metazoa; phylum Chordata; class Mammalia; order Rodentia; family Geomyidae; genus Megascapheus; species Megascapheus bottae. The sequence goes on from JANJXV010000048.1 coordinate 4,282,803, forward strand.
TAAACCTAACACATACCCTAATGCTCAACCTAACCCTAACCCGATCCCTAACCCTTACCCTAACCCTAACCCGAACCGTAACCCTTACCCTTAGCCTCACCCTAACCCTAACCCCAACCCTAAACCTAACCCTAACCCTTACTCTTACCCTAAACTTAACCCCTAACCTAACCCTAACCCTAACACTAACCGTTACCCTAACCCTAATCCTTGCCCTAACTCTAAACCTAAACCTAACCCTAACCTTAACCCAAACCCTTACCCTTGTCCTAACCCTAACCCTAACCCTAAACCTAACCCTAACCATAACCCCTACCCTTACTCTTACCCTAACCCTAACCCTAAACCAAACACCTTAGCCTAACCGTAACCCTAACCCTAACACTAACTTTTACCCTAAACCTAACCCTAAACCTAACACTTATCCTAACCCTAACCCTAACGCCAACCCCTAAACTTAACCCTTACCCTAACCCTAAACCTAACCCTAACATTTACCCTTACCCTAACCCTAACCCTAACCCTAACCTTAAATCTAACCCTTAGTCTTAACCTAACCCTAACCCTAACCCTAGCCCTTACCCTAACCCTAAATCTAACCCTTAGCCTAACCCTAACCCTAACCCTAACCCTAACCCTTACTGTTACCCTAAAGCTAACCCCAAACCAAACCCTAAACCTAATCCGTACCCTTACCCTAACCCTAAACCTAACCCTAACCCTTACATTAACCCCTAACCCTATCCCTAACCCTAACCCTTACCCTAACCCTAACCCTAAACCCAACCCTAACCCTAACACTAGTCCGTACCCTATTCCTAAATCTAACCCTAATCCTAAACCTAACACTAATCCTAACCCAAACCCTTCCCCTTACATTAACTCTAAACCTAACCCCAACCCTAACCCTAACACTAATCCTTACCCTAAGCCTAAACCTAACCCTAATCCTAACCCTAACCCTAAACCTAACCCTAACCCTAAAATTAACCCTAACCCTAATCCTAACACTTACCCTTTCCCTAACCCTAAACGTAACCCTTATCCTAACCCTAACCCTAACCCTAACCCTAACCATTACCCTAACCCCAACACGAACCCTAACCCTAAACTTAATGCTAACCCTAATCCTAACCCTAACCCTAACCCTAAACTTAACCCTAACCCTAATCCTAACCATTACCCTTACCCTAATCCTAAACCTAACCCTTATCCTAACCCTAACTCTAACCCTAACCCTAACCATTACCCTAACCCCAACCCTAACCATAACCCTAAACTTAATGCTAACCCTAATCCTAACCCTAACCCTAACCCTTACCCTAACCCTAAACTTTACCCTAACCCTAACCCTAACCCAAACCCCAAACCTAAACCCAAACCTAACCCTAACGCTAACCCTTACCCTTACCCTACCCCTAACGCTAACCCTAATCCTAACCCTAACACTTACCCTTGCCCTAACCCTAACCCTAACCCTAACCCTTACCCTAACCCTAACCCTATCCCTAACCCTTACACTAACCCTAACCCTAATTCTAACCCCTATCCCTAACCCTTACCCTAACCCTAAACCAAACACTAACCTTAACACTAACCGTAACCCTAACCCTAACACTAACCCTAACCCTAACCCTAACCCTTACCCTTACCCTAACCCTAACACTAACCCTAACCCTAACCCTGACCCAAATCCTAACAGTTTCCCTTACCCTAACCGAACCCTAACCTAACCTTTACCCTAACCCTAACCCTTACCCTAACCCTAACCCAAAACCTATCCCTAACCCTAACCCTAACCTTACCCTAACCCTAACCCTAACCCTAACCCTTACTCTTACCCTAACCCTAATCCCAAACTTAACCCTAACCCTAACCCTAACCCTTACCCTTACGCTATTTCTAACCCTCAACCTAACCCTAACCCTAAACCTAAACATTACCCTAACCGTAACCCTAATCCTAACCCTAACCCTTACCCTTACCCTAACCGTAACCCTAACCCTAAACCTAACCCTAACCAAAACCCTAACTCTAACCCTTACACTTACCCTAACCCTAACCCTAAAACTTACCCTAATCCTAACCCTAACCCTTACCATAACCCTAAAGCTAAGCCTAACCCCTAACCCTAACTCTAAAACTAACTCTAACCCTAACCCTAACACTAACCCTAACCCTAACCCTAACCCTAACCCTAACCTTAACCCTAACCCTAACCCTTGCCCTTCCCTAACCCTAACCCTAAACCTAACACTAACCCTAACCCTAAACCTAACCCTAACCCTCACCCTAACCCTAAACCTAACCCTAACCTATAACCCTAACCCTAACCCTAATCCTTACACTTATGCTAAACCTATCCCTAACAGTAACACTTACCCATACCCTAACCACTACCCTAACCCTAACCCTAACCCTAACCCTTACCCTAATGCTAACCCTAACCCTAACCCATACCCTTACCTTAACCATAAACCTAACCCTAACCCTTACAGTAACCCTAACCCTAACCCTTATCCTAACCCTAACCCTAATCCTAACCTCAACCTTAACCCTAACCCTAACCCTAACCCTTACCCTTACACTAACACTAAGCCTAACCCTGACCCTAACCAATACCCTAACCCTAACCCTAATCCTAACCCTGAACCTAACCCTAACCCTTACCTTAACCCTAAACCTAAACCTAAACCTAACCCTAATCCTTACCCTTATCCTAAACCTAACCCTAACACTAACACTTACCCATACCCTAACCACTACCCTAACCCTAACCCTAACCCTTACCCTAACCCTAACCCTAACACTAACCCTAACCCTTACCCGAACCTAACCCTAACCCTTACCCTAATCCTAATCCTAATCCTAACCTCAAGCTTAACCCTAACCCTACCCCTAACCCTAACCCTAACCCTAACCCTTAATCTTACCCTAACACTAAGCCTAATCCTGACCCTAACCCTAACCCTAACCCTTACCCTAACCCTAACCCTAATGCTAACCCTTAACCTAAACCTAACCCTAACCTTAATCCTAACCCTAACCCTAAACTTAAACCTTACCCTTACCCTAAACCTAACCCTAACCCTAACCCTAACCCTTACCCTTACCCACACCCTAACCCTAACCCTAACCCTAACCCTAACCTGAACTCTAACCCTTATCCTTACCCTAACCCTAACCCTAAACCTAACTCTAACCCTAAACCTAACCCTTACCCTTAGACTAACCCTAACCGTAAACCTTACCCTAAATCTTACCCTTAACCTAACCCTAACCCTAAACCTAACCCTAACCCTAACCTTAACCCTAACCCTTACCCTTACCCTAACCCTAAACATAACCATAACTCTAACACTTACCCTAAGAATAACCCTAACCATGACTGTTACCCTTACCCTAACCATAAACCTAACCTTAACCATAACCATAACCCTAACCCTACACCTTACCCAAACCCTAACCCTAACCTAACCCTAACCCTAACACTATCCCTAACCCTAACTCTTATCCTTAGCCGAACCCTAAACCTAACACTAACCCTAACCCCTAAACCTAACCATAACCCTAACCATAACCCTAAACATTACCCATACCCTAACCCTAACCCTAACCCTAACCTCAACGCTAACCCTAACCCTAACCCTAACACTTACCCTAACCCTAACACGAACCCTAACCATAACAATAACACTTACCCTTACCATAACCCTAACCCTTATCCTAAACCTAACCTTAACCCTAACACTAACCCTAAACCTTAACCTAACCCTAACATTAACCCTAACCTCTAAACCTAACCTTTACCCTTATCCTTACCCTAACCCTAACCCTAACCCTTACCCTTACCCTAACCCTAACCCTAACCCTTACCCTAACCTTAACACTAACCCTTACCTTAACCTAACCTAACCCTAACCTCAAACTTAACCCTAACCCTAAATCTAACCCTAGCCCTTACCCTTACTCTAACACTAAGCCTAACCCTAACCCTAACCATAACCATAACCCTTAGCCTAATCATAATCCTAATCCTAACCCTAAACCTAACCCTAACCTCAACCTTAACCCTAAAGCTAACCCTAACCCTAACCCTTACCCTTACCCCAACACTAAGCCTAACCCTAACCCTAACACTAACCCTAACCCTTACCCTTACCCTAACCCTAATCCTAACCCTAAACCTAACCCTAACCCTAACCCTAAACCTAACCCTAAGCATAACCCTAACCCTAACCATAATCCTAATCCTTAAACGTACCCTAACCCTAAACCTAACCTTAACCCCAACCTTAAACGTAACCCTAAACCTAACCCTAATCCTAACCCTAACCCTTACCCTTACCCTAACCCTAACCCTAAACATAACCCTAACCAAAACCCTAACTCTAACCCTTACCCTTACCCTTACCCTAACCCTAACCCTTACCCTAAACTTAACCCTAACCCTTACCCTAACCATAACCCTAAGCCTAACCCCTAACCCTAACTCTAAAATTAATCCAACCCTATCCCTAACACTAACCTCTAACCCTAACCCCAACCCTAACCCTAACCCTTACCCTAACCATAACCCTAAGCCTAACCCCTAACCCTAACTCTAAAACTAAATCCAACCCTATCCCTAACACTAACCCTAACCCTAACCCTTACCCTAACCCTAAACCTAACCGTAACCCTAACCTTAATCCTAACCCTAACCCTAACCCTAAGCCTAATATTAACCCTAACCCTAAACCTAACCCTTGTCCTTACCCTAACCCGAACCCTAAACCTAACACTAACCCTAACCCTAACCCTAACCCTTACCCTTACCCTAACCCTAACCCCAAACCTAACCCTCACCCTGACCCTAACCCTAACCCTAACCTCTAACCCTAAACCTAACCCTAATCCTTTACCTTATCCTAAACCCATCCCTAACACTAACACTTACCCATACCCTAACCACTACCCTAACCCTAACCCTAATCCTTACCCTAATCCTAACCCTAACCCTAACCGTTACCCTTACCTTAACACTAACCCTAACCGTAACCCTTACCCTAACCCTAACATTAACCCTTACCCTAACTCTAACCATAATCCTAACCTCAACCTTAACCCTAACCCTAACCATAACACTTACACTAACCCTAAGCCTAACCCTGACCCTAACCCTAACCCTAACCCATACCCAAACCCTAACCGTAATCCTAACCCTATACCTAACCCTAACCCTTACCTTAACCGTAAACCTAAACCTAACCCTAACCCTAACCCTTACCTTAACCCTAAACCTAACCCTAACCCTAACCCGTAACCCTAACCATAACCATAACACTAACCCAAACCCTTACCCTTACCCTAACCCTAACCCTAACTCTAACCTTAACGCTAACCCTAACCCTAACCCTAACACTTACCCTAACCCTAAACCTAACCCTAATCCTTACCCTAACCCTAAACCTAACCCTAAACCTTACCCTTTCCCTAACTCTAACCCTAACTCTTACACTTACCCTAAACCTAACCCTAAACCTAACGCTAACCCTAACCCTAACCCTAACCCTTACCCTAATCCTAACCCTAACCCTTACACTAACCCTAACCCTAAGTCTAACCCCAAACCCTAACTCTAAAACTAACTCTAACCCTAATCCTAACACTAACCCTAACCCTAACCCTTACCCTAAACCTAACCCTAACCCTAAACCTTAACCTAACCCTAAACCTAACCGTAACCTTGACCTTAACCCTAACCCTAACCCTAACCCTAACCTTAACCCTAACCCTACCCCTAACCCTTGCCCTTACCCTAACCCTAACCCTAAACCTAACCCTCACCCTGAACCTAACCCTAACCCTAACCTCTAACCCTAACCCTAACCCTAATCCTTAACCTTATCCTAAACCTATCCCTAACACTAACACTTACCCATACCCTAACCACTACCCTAACCCTAACCCTAAACCTAACCCTAACCCTTACCCTAATCCTAACCCTAACCCTAACCCTTACCCTTACCTTAACCCTAACCCTAACCCTAACCCTTAACCTAACCCTAACCCTAACCCTTACCCTAACCCTAAACATAATCCTAACCTCAACCTTAACCCTAACCCTAACCCTAACCCTTACCCTTACCCTTACACTAACACTAAGCCTAACCCTGACCCTAACCCTAACCCTAAACCATACCCTAACCCTAACCCTAATCCTAAGCCTCAACCTAACCCTAACCCTAACCCTAACCCTAACCCTAAGCCTAATATTAACCCTAACCCTAAACCTAACCCTTGTCCTTACCCTAACCCGAACCCTAAACCTAACACTAACCCTAACCCTAACCCTAACCCTTACCCTTACCCTAACCCTAACCCCAAACCTAACCCTCACCCTGACCCTAACCCTAACCCTAACCTCTAACCCTAAACCTAACCCTAATCCTTTACCTTATCCTAAACCCATCCCTAACACTAACACTTACCCATACCCTAACCACTACCCTAACCCTAACCCTAATCCTTACCCTAATCCTAACCCTAACCCTAACCGTTACCCTTACCTTAACACTAACCCTAACCGTAACCCTTACCCTAACCCTAACATTAACCCTTACCCTAACTCTAACCATAATCCTAACCTCAACCTTAACCCTAACCCTAACCATAACACTTACACTAACCCTAAGCCTAACCCTGACCCTAACCCTAACCCTAACCCATACCCAAACCCTAACCGTAATCCTAACCCTATACCTAACCCTAACCCTTACCTTAACCGTAAACCTAAACCTAACCCTAACCCTAACCCTTACCTTAACCCTAAACCTAACCCTAACCCTAACCCTAACCCTTATCCTTACCCTAAACCTAACCCTACCCCTTACCCTTACCCTCACCCTAACCTTAACCCTAAACCTAACCCTAACCCTAACCTGAACTCTAAACCTTATCCTTACCCTAACCCTAACCCTAAACCTAACTCTAACCCTAAACCTAACCCTTACCATAGACTAACCCTAACCATAAACCTAACCCTAAACCTTACCCTTACCCTAACCCTAACCCTAACACTAACCTTAACCCTAACCTTTACCCTTACCCTAACCCTAACCCTAACCCTAACTCTAACAATTACGCTAACCATAACCCTAACCATAACACTTACCCTTACCCTAACCCTAACCTTAACCATAACCATAACCCTAACCCTAACCCTTACCCAACTCTAACCCTAACCTAACCCTAACCCTAAACCTATCCCTAACCCTAACTCTTATCCTTAACCTAACCCTAAACCTAACACTAACCCTAACCCGTAACCCTAACCATAACCATAACACTAACCCTAACCCTTACCCTTACCCTAACCCTAACCCTAACTCTAACCTTAACGCTAACCCTAACCCTAACCCTAACACTTACCCTAACCCTAAACCTAACCCTAATCCTTACCCTAACCCTAAACCTAACCCTAAACCTTACCCTTTCCCTAACTCTAACCCTAACTCTTACACTTACCCTAAACCTAACCCTAAACCTAACGCTAACCCTAACCCTAACCCTAACCCTTACCCTAATCCTAACCCTAACCCTTACACTAACCCTAACCCTAAGTCTAACCCCAAACCCTAACTCTAAAACTAACTCTAACCCTAATCCTAACACTAACCCTAACCCTAACCCTTACCCTAAACCTAACCCTAACCCTAAACCTTAACCTAACCCTAAACCTAACCGTAACCTTGACCTTAACCCTAACCCTAACCCTAACCCTAACCTTAACCCTAACCCTACCCCTAACCCTTGCCCTTACCCTAACCCTAACCCTAAACCTAACCCTCACCCTGAACCTAACCCTAACCCTAACTTCTAACCCTAACCCTAACCCTAATCCTTAACCTTATCCTAAACCTATCCCTAACACTAACACTTACCCATACCCTAACCACTACCCTAACCCTAACCCTAAACCTAACCCTAACCCTTACCCTAATCCTAACCCTAACCCTAACCCTTACCCTTACCTTAACCCTAACCCTAACCCTAACCCTTAACCTAACCCTAACCCTAACCCTTACCCTAACCCTAAACATAATCCTAACCTCAACCTTAACCCTAACCCTAACCCTAACCCTTACCCTTACCCTTACACTAACACTAAGCCTAACCCTGACCCTAACCCTAACCCTAACCCATACCCTAACCCTAACCCTAATCCTAAGCCTCAACCTAACCCTAACCCTAACCCTAACCCTAACCCTAACCCTAAACCTAACCCTAACCCAATCCCTAAGCCTTACCTAAACCTTACCCTGTCCCTAACCCTAATCTTAACCCTAATCGTTACCCTAACCCTCACTCTAACCTTAACTCTAACATTTATCCTTACCCTAACCCTAACCCTAAACCTAACCCTAAACATAAACCTAATCCTTACCCTTACCCTAACCCTAATCCTGACCCTTACCGTTACCCTAACCCTAACCCTAATCCTAACCATGACCCTAACTTAATCCCTAAACCTTACCCTTACCCTAACCCTAACCGTAACAAAAACCCTAACCCTAACACTTACCCTAACCCTAACCGTAACCCTAACGCTGACTCTAACACATAACTTTACCCTAACCCGAATCCTAACCCTGAACCTAACCCTAACCTAATCTTAACCCTAACCCTAACCCTAACCCTAACCTAACCCTAACGCTAAGCATAACCCTACCCTAAACCTAACCCTAATCCTTAAACGTACCCTAACCCTAAACCTAAACTTAAACCTAACCCTAAACCTAAACCTAACCCTAACCCTAACCCTTACCCTTACCCTATCCCTAACCCTAACCCTAATCCTAATCCTAACCCTAACCATTACCCTACCCCTAACCCAAATCATAACCCTAACCCTTACCCTTACCCTAACCCTAACCCTAAACCAAACCCTAACTCTTACCCTAACCCTAAGCCTTACCCTTACCCTAACCATAACCCTAACCCTTAAACTAACCCTAACCCTTACCCTAACCCAAACCCAAAACCTAACCCCTAACCCTAACCCTAAACTTAACTCTACCCAACCCCAACCCTAACCCAATCCTAACTCTAACCCTAAACCTAACCCTAACCCTAACGCTAACCCTAACCCTAACCCTAACCCTAACCTTAATCCTAACGCTAACCCTAACTCTTCCCCTTACCCTAAACCTAACACTAAACCTAACACTAACCCTAACCCTAAACCTAACCCTAACCCTTACCCTTACCCTAACCCTAACCCTAAACCTAACCCTCACCCTTACCGTAACTCTAAGCCTAACCTCTAACCCTAACCCTAAATCTAACCCTAAACCTTACCCTTCACCTAAACCTAACCCTAACACTAACACTTACCCTTACCCTAAACCCTACCCTAACCCTAACCCTAACCCTAACCCATACCCTAACCCTAACCCTAACCCTAACCCTAACCCTAACCCTAACCTTTACCCTAATGCTACCCCTAACACGAACCCTTGCACCTAACCCTAACCCTAACACTTACCCTTACCCTAACGCTAACCCTAACCTTAACCCCAACCCTAAACATAACCCTAACCCTTACCCTTAAACTAACCCTAACCCTAACCCTTATCCTAACCCTAAACCTAACCCTAACCCTTACCCTTACCCTAACTCTAAACCTAACCCTAACCCTAAACCTAAACCTAACTGTAACCCTTACCCTTACCCTAACCCTAACCCCAAATCTAACCCTAACCCTAACTCTAACCCTTTCCCTAAACCTAATCCTAACACTAACCCTAACCCTTACTCTTACCCTAACCCTAACCCTAACCCTAAACCTAACCCTTACCCTAACCCTAACCCTTACCCCAACCTAACCCTAACCGTTACCGTAACCCTAACCCTAACCCGAACGCTAACCACTAACCCTAACACTAACCGTCACCCTAACCCTAACCCTAACCGTTACCCTTACCCTCACCCTAACCCTAAATCTAACCCTTAACCTTATACTCAACCTAACCCTAACCCTTACCCTTACCCTAACCCTAACCCTAACCCTAAACCTAACCCTAACTCTAACCCTAACCCTCACCCTAACCCAAACACTTACCCTAACCCTCACCCTAACCGAACCCTAACTCTAACCTTAACCCTAACCCTTACACTTACCCTAACTCTAAACGTAACCCTAACCCTAAAACTAACCCTAACACTAACCTTAACCCTAACCCTTACCCTTAACCTAACACTAACCCTAACCCTAACCCTAACCCTAAACCTTACCCTTACCCTAAACCTAACCCTAACCCTAAACCCTAACACTAACCTTAACCCTAATCCTTACCCTTATCCTAACCCTAACACTAACCCTAACACTTACCTTTAAACTAACCCAAACCCTAACCCTAACTCTAATCCTAAAAATAACCCTACAGCTAACCCTAACCATAATCCTTACCCTAACGCTAACCCTAACACGAACCTTTACCCCTAAACGTAACCCTAACCTTTACCCTTACCCTAAGCCTAACCCTAACCTTAACCCCAACCCTAACCCTAACCCTAACCCAAAACCTTACCCTAACCCTAAACTAACCCTAACCCTAAACCTAACCCTAACTCTAACACTTACCCTTACCCTAACCCTAACCCCAAATCTAACCCTAACACTACCCCTTACCCTTACTCTAAACCTAACCCTAACACTAACCCTAACCCTTACTCTTACCCTAACCCTAACCCCTAAGACAAACTGTAACCCTAAACCTTACCCTTACCCTAATCCTAATCCTAAACCTAACCCTAACCCTAAACCTAACCCTTACCCTAACCCTAACCCTAAACCTAATCCTAACCCTAACCCTAACCCTTACCCTAACCCTAAACCTTACCCTAACCCTAATCCTAACCCTAAACCTAACACTAACCTTAACACTAACCCTTACCCTAACCCTAACGCTAACTCTAACCTCAACCCTATACCTAACCCTAACCCTAACCCTAACCCTTACCCTTACCCTAACCCTAACCCAAAACCTAACCCTAATCCTAACCCTAACCCTTACCCTAATTCTACCCCTAACCCTAACCCTTACCCTAATTCTACCACTAACCCTACCCCTAACATTTACTCTTACCCTAACCCTAACCCCAAACCAAACCCTTACCCTAACCCTAAAACTTAACCTTACCCTAAACCTAACCCTAACACTTAAACTAAGTCTAACCCTAACCCTAATTCCAAACCCTAACCCTAACCCTAACCCTAACCCTAATCCTAACATTAACCCTAACCCTAACCCTAACCCTAATCCTAACACTAACCCTAACCCTAACCCTTACCCTAACCCTAACGCTATCCCCTACCCTAACCCTAACACTAACCCGAACCCTAACACCTAACCCTAACCCTAACCCTCACCCTAACCCTAACCTTAACCCTTATCCTTACCCTAACCCTAACCCTAAACCTAAACTTACCCTTAACCTAAACCAACCCTATACCTTACCCTTAACCTAAACCTAACACTAACCCTAACTCTAACCCTTACCCTTTCCCTAACCCTAACCTAACCCTAACCTTAACCCTAACCCTAACCTTACCCTTGCACGTACACTGCCATTAACCCTAAGCCTAACCCTAACCCTAACCCCTAAACCTAACGCTAAACCTAACCCTTACCCTTACCCTAACCCTAACCCTAACCCTAACTCTAACCCCTAACCCTAACCCTAACCCTAACCCTTACCCTAACCCTAACCCTAACCCTAACCCCTATCCCTTAACCTAACCTAACCCTAACACTTAACCTTATCCTAACCCTAACCCTAACTCTAAACCTAACCCTAACTCTAACACTAACCCTTACACTTACCCTAACCCTAACCCTAACCCTAACATTTACCCTTACCCTAACCTTAACCCCTATTCCTAACCCTAACACTAACCCTAACCCTTACACTTACCCTAACCATAACCCCAAACCTAAAAATAACCCTAAACCTTATCCTTACACTAATCCTAATCCTAACATTAAACCTTACCCTAACCCTAATTCTAACCCTAAGCCTTACCCTAAACCTAAAACTAACCCTAATCCTAACCCTAACCCTTATCCTTAAGTAACCCTAACCCTAACCTTAATGCTAACCTTAACCCTTACCCTAACCCTAACCCCAGCCCTAACTTTAACCCTAAACCTA
>JANJXV010000048.1:4305000-4322500 GCA_024803745.1 Megascapheus bottae
CCTAAACCCTACCCTAACCCTAACCCTAACCCTAACCCTAACCCTTAGCCTAACCCTAACCCTAACCCTAACCCTTACACTTACCCTAACACTTAGCCTTACCCTAACCCTAACCCTAACCCTAACCCTAACCCTAACCCTAACCTTACCCTCCCCTCCCCTTACCCTAACCCTAACCCCAACCCTAACCCTTACCCTTACCCTAACCCTAACCCTAACCCCAACCCTAACCCTAACACTAGTCCTTACCCAAAGCCTAACCCTAACCATAATCCTAATCCTAACCCTAACCCTAACCCTAATCCTAACCCTAACCCTTACCCTTACATTAACCCTAAACCTAACCCCAACCCTAACCCTAACATTAATCCTTACCCTAAGCCTAACCCTAACCCTAAACCTAACCCTAACCCTAAACTTAACCCTAACCCTTACACTTAGCCTAACCCTAACTCTAAACCTAGCCCTTACCCTAACCCTAAATCTAACCCTTAGCCTAACGCAAACCCTTACCTTAACCCTAACCCTTACACTTACCCTAACTCTAACCCCAAACCAAACCCTAAACCTAAACCGCACCCTTACCCTAACCCTAATTCTAACCCTAACCCTAACCCTAACCCCTAACCCTAACCCCAACCCTAACCTTTACCATTACCCTAACCCTAACCCTAAACCCAACCCTAACCCTAACACTAGTCCTTACCCAAAGCCTAACCCTAACCATAATCCTAACCCTAACCCTAACCCTAATCCTAACCCTAACCCTTACCCTTACATTAACCCTAAACCTAACCCCAACCCTAACCCTAACATTAATCCTTACCCTAAGCCTAACCCTAATCCTAACCCTAACCCTAACCCAAACCCTAAACTTAACCCTAACCATAATCCTAACCCTTACCTTTACCCTAACCCTAAACATAACCCTTATCCTAAACCTAACCATAACCCTAACCCTAACCATTACCCTAACCCCAACCCTAACCCTAACCCTAACCTTAATGCTAACCCTAATCCTAACCCTAACCCTAAACCTTACCCTAACCCTAAACTTTACCCTAACCCTAACCCTAACCCTAACCCCAAACCTAACCCTAACACTAGTCCTTACCCTAAGCCTAATCCTAAACCTAATCCTAACCCTAACCCTAACCCTAACCGTAATCCTAACCGTAACCCTTATCGTTACATTAACCCTAAACCTAACCCCAACCCTAACCCTAACACTAATCCTTACCCTAAGCCTATCCCTAACCCTAACCCTAACCCTTACCCTAACCCTAAGCCTAACCCTTACCCTTAACCTTACCCTAACCCTAACCCTAACCCTAACCCCTAACCCTAACCCTAACCCTATCTCTAACCCTTAGTCTTAACCTAACCCTAACCCTAACCCTATCCCTTATCCTAACCCTAACTCTAAACCTTAGCCTTACCCTAACCCTAACCCTAACCCTTACCCTAAACCTAAAACAAACCCTAACCCCTAACCCTAACCCTAACCCTAATCCTCACCCTAAACCTAACCCTAACAATAACCCTTACCCTAACACTAACCCTAACTGTAACCCCTAGCCTTACCCTAACCCTAACCCTAAACCTAACCCTTACCCTAACCCTAACCCTAACCCTAACCCCTAAACCTAACCCATACCCTAACGCTTACCCTAACCCTAACCTTTACCCTAACCCTAACCCGAACCTTAACCCTTACCCTTACCCCCACCCTAACCCTAACCCCAACCCTAAACCTAACCCTAACCCTTACTCTTACCCTAACCTTACCCCCTAACCTAACCCTAACCCTAACCCTAACCCTAACCGTTACCCTAACCCTATATCCTTACCCTTACCATAAACCTAACCCTAACCCTAACCTTAACCAAAACCTTACCCTTACCGTAACTCTAACCTAACCCTAACCGTAAACCTAACCCTAACCCTAACCCCTACCGTTACCCTAACCCTAACCCTAACCCTAAACCAAACACCTTACCCTAACCGTAACCCTAACCCTAACACTAACTTTTACCCTAAACCCAACCCTAACCCCAACACTTACCCTAACCCTAACCCCAACCCTTAAACCTAACACTTACCCTAACCCTAAACCTAACCCTAACCCTTACTCTTACCCTAACACTAACCCTAACCCTAACACTAACCCAAACTTTAACTCTAACCCTAACCCTAACCTAACCCTTACCCTTAACCTAACCTTAACCCTAAACCTTACACTTACCTTACCCTAACCCTAACCCTAACCCTAAATCTAACCCTTAGTCTTAACCTAACCCTAACCCTTAACTTTTCCCCAACCCTAACCCTAACCCTAACCTTAACCTTAACCCTAACCCTAAACCTAACCCTAACCCTAACCCTTACCTTTACCCTAAGCCTAACCCTAAATCTAAACCTAACCCTAATCCTAACCCTAACCCTAAACTTAACCCTAACCCTAAACCTAACCATTACCCTCACCCTAACCCTAACCCTAACCCTTACCCTTAACCTAACCCTAACCCTACCTCTAACCCTAACCCTAAATCTAACCGTAAGCCTTACCCTAACCCTAACCCTAAACCTTAGCCTAACCCTAACCCTAACCCTAACCTCAACACTAACCCTAACCCTAACCCTAACCCTAACCCTAACCCGAAATCTAACTCTAACGCTAAACCTTACCCTTATCCTAAACCTAAACCTAACCCTGACACCTAACCCTAACCCTAACCCTCACCCTTACCCTAACCCTAACCCTAAACTTAACCCTATACCTACCACTAACCCTAACCTACCCTTACCATAAAACTAACCCTGAACCTAAACCTAACCCTAACCCTTACCCTTACCCTAAGCCTAAAACTAAACCTAACCCTAACCCTAACCCTAACTCTTACCTTAACCCCAAACCTAACCCTAACCTTAACCCTTACCCTTACCCTAAACCTAACCCTAAACCTAAACCTTATTCTTACCCTAACCCTAACCATAACATTTATTCTAACCCTAACCCTAACCCTAACCCTTACCCTAGCCCTAACCCTAACCTTAATCCTTACCCTAACTCTAACCCTAACCCTAACCCTTACCCTAACCCTAACCCTGAGCCTAAACCTAACCATAAAGCTTACCTTACCCTAACCCTAACCCTAAACTTAACCCTAACCCTTACCCGCAACCTAACCCTTACCCTAACCCTATCCTTAACCCTAACCCTAACCATAACCCTAACCCTTACCCTAACCCTATCCCTAACCCTACACTAATCCTATCCTAACCTTTACCCTTACTGTAACCCTAACCCTTACCCTTACCCTTACACTAACCCTAACCGTAACCCTAACTCTAACCCCTAACCCTAACCCTAACCTTAAACATAACACTTAACCTAACTCTAACCCTAAATCTAACCCTTACCCTTACCCTAACCCTAAGCCTAACCTTAATCCTAACCCTAAACCTAAACCGAAACCTAATCCTTACACTAACCCTAACCCTAATCCTAAACCAAACCCTTACCCTTACCCTAACCCTAACCCTAAACTTAATGCTAACCCTAACCCTAACCCTAACCCTAAACCTTACCCTAACCCTAACACTAATCCTTGCCCTAACCCTAACCCTAACCCTAAACCTAACCCTTTCCTAAACCTAACCTTAACCCTAAACCTAATCCTTTCCCTAACCCTAAACCTCACCCTTACCCTTACTCTAAACTTAACCCTAAACCTAAACCTAACCCTAACCCTTAACCCTAAACCTTACCCTTACCCTAAACCTAACCCTAACCCTTACCTTTACCCTAACCCTAACCCTAACTCTAATCCTAACCATAACCCTAATCCTAACCCTCACCCTCACCCTAAACCTAACCCTAACCTTAACCCCTAACCCCAAACCTTACCCTAACCCTAACCCTAATCATTACCCTAACCCTAACCCTAAACCTAACCCTAACCCTTTCCCTAACCCTAACCTTAACCCTAAACCTAACCCTAACGCTAACACTAACCCTAACTCTAACCCTCACCCTTACCCTTACTCTAACCCTAACCCTAAACCTAACGGTAACCCTAAACCTAACCCCTAACCCTAACTCTTACCCTTATCCTATCCCTAACCCTAACCCTAACCCTAACCCTAACACTTACCCTAACCCTAAACCTAATCCTAAACCTAAACCTAACCCTTACCCTAACCCTAACCCTTACCCTAACCCTAACCCTAACCCTAACCCTAACCCCAACCCTAACAATTACCTTACCCTAATCCTAACCCTAACCCTTACCCTAACCCTAACCCTAAGCCTAACCCTAACCGCTAATCCTAACCCTAACCCTAAACCAAACCCTAACCCCTAATCCTAACACTTACCCTTAGGCTGTCGCTAACCCTAACCCTAACCCTAACACTAACCCTAACCCTAACCTTACCCTTACCCTAACCCTAACACTAACACTAAACCTAACCCTTACTCTAACCCTTACCCTCACCCTAACACTAACCCTAAACCTAACCCCTAAACCTAACACATACCCTAATGCTCAACCTAACCCTAACCCGATCCCTAACCCTTACCCTAACCCTAACCCGAACCGTAACCCTTACCCTTAGCCTCACCCTAACCCTAACCCCAACCCTAAACCTAACCCTAACCCTTACTCTTACCCTAAACTTAACCCCTAACCTAACCCTAACCCTAACACTAACCGTTACCCTAACCCTAATCCTTGCCCTAACTCTAAACCTAAACCTAACCCTAACCTTAACCCAAACCCTTACCCTTGTCCTAACCCTAACCCTAACCCTAAACCTAACCCTAACCATAACCCCTACCCTTACTCTTACCCTAACCCTAACCCTAAACCAAACACCTTAGCCTAACCGTAACCCTAACCCTAACACTAACTTTTACCCTAAACCTAACCCTAAACCTAACACTTATCCTAACCCTAACCCTAACGCCAACCCCTAAACTTAACCCTTACCCTAACCCTAAACCTAACCCTAACATTTACCCTTACCCTAACCCTAACCCTAACCCTAACCTTAAATCTAACCCTTAGTCTTAACCTAACCCTAACCCTAACCCTAGCCCTTACCCTAACCCTAAATCTAACCCTTAGCCTAACCCTAACCCTAACCCTAACCCTAACCCTTACTGTTACCCTAAAGCTAACCCCAAACCAAACCCTAAACCTAATCCGTACCCTTACCCTAACCCTAAACCTAACCCTAACCCTTACATTAACCCCTAACCCTATCCCTAACCCTAACCCTTACCCTAACCCTAACCCTAAACCCAACCCTAACCCTAACACTAGTCCGTACCCTATTCCTAAATCTAACCCTAATCCTAAACCTAACACTAATCCTAACCCAAACCCTTCCCCTTACATTAACTCTAAACCTAACCCCAACCCTAACCCTAACACTAATCCTTACCCTAAGCCTAAACCTAACCCTAATCCTAACCCTAACCCTAAACCTAACCCTAACCCTAAAATTAACCCTAACCCTAATCCTAACACTTACCCTTTCCCTAACCCTAAACGTAACCCTTATCCTAACCCTAACCCTAACCCTAACCCTAACCATTACCCTAACCCCAACACGAACCCTAACCCTAAACTTAATGCTAACCCTAATCCTAACCCTAACCCTAACCCTAAACTTAACCCTAACCCTAATCCTAACCATTACCCTTACCCTAATCCTAAACCTAACCCTTATCCTAACCCTAACTCTAACCCTAACCCTAACCATTACCCTAACCCCAACCCTAACCATAACCCTAAACTTAATGCTAACCCTAATCCTAACCCTAACCCTAACCCTTACCCTAACCCTAAACTTTACCCTAACCCTAACCCTAACCCAAACCCCAAACCTAAACCCAAACCTAACCCTAACGCTAACCCTTACCCTTACCCTACCCCTAACGCTAACCCTAATCCTAACCCTAACACTTACCCTTGCCCTAACCCTAACCCTAACCCTAACCCTTACCCTAACCCTAACCCTATCCCTAACCCTTACACTAACCCTAACCCTAATTCTAACCCCTATCCCTAACCCTTACCCTAACCCTAAACCAAACACTAACCTTAACACTAACCGTAACCCTAACCCTAACACTAACCCTAACCCTAACCCTAACCCTTACCCTTACCCTAACCCTAACACTAACCCTAACCCTAACCCTGACCCAAATCCTAACAGTTTCCCTTACCCTAACCGAACCCTAACCTAACCTTTACCCTAACCCTAACCCTTACCCTAACCCTAACCCAAAACCTATCCCTAACCCTAACCCTAACCTTACCCTAACCCTAACCCTAACCCTAACCCTTACTCTTACCCTAACCCTAATCCCAAACTTAACCCTAACCCTAACCCTAACCCTTACCCTTACGCTATTTCTAACCCTCAACCTAACCCTAACCCTAAACCTAAACATTACCCTAACCGTAACCCTAATCCTAACCCTAACCCTTACCCTTACCCTAACCGTAACCCTAACCCTAAACCTAACCCTAACCAAAACCCTAACTCTAACCCTTACACTTACCCTAACCCTAACCCTAAAACTTACCCTAATCCTAACCCTAACCCTTACCATAACCCTAAAGCTAAGCCTAACCCCTAACCCTAACTCTAAAACTAACTCTAACCCTAACCCTAACACTAACCCTAACCCTAACCCTAACCCTAACCCTAACCTTAACCCTAACCCTAACCCTTGCCCTTCCCTAACCCTAACCCTAAACCTAACACTAACCCTAACCCTAAACCTAACCCTAACCCTCACCCTAACCCTAAACCTAACCCTAACCTATAACCCTAACCCTAACCCTAATCCTTACACTTATGCTAAACCTATCCCTAACAGTAACACTTACCCATACCCTAACCACTACCCTAACCCTAACCCTAACCCTAACCCTTACCCTAATGCTAACCCTAACCCTAACCCATACCCTTACCTTAACCATAAACCTAACCCTAACCCTTACAGTAACCCTAACCCTAACCCTTATCCTAACCCTAACCCTAATCCTAACCTCAACCTTAACCCTAACCCTAACCCTAACCCTTACCCTTACACTAACACTAAGCCTAACCCTGACCCTAACCAATACCCTAACCCTAACCCTAATCCTAACCCTGAACCTAACCCTAACCCTTACCTTAACCCTAAACCTAAACCTAAACCTAACCCTAATCCTTACCCTTATCCTAAACCTAACCCTAACACTAACACTTACCCATACCCTAACCACTACCCTAACCCTAACCCTAACCCTTACCCTAACCCTAACCCTAACACTAACCCTAACCCTTACCCGAACCTAACCCTAACCCTTACCCTAATCCTAATCCTAATCCTAACCTCAAGCTTAACCCTAACCCTACCCCTAACCCTAACCCTAACCCTAACCCTTAATCTTACCCTAACACTAAGCCTAATCCTGACCCTAACCCTAACCCTAACCCTTACCCTAACCCTAACCCTAATGCTAACCCTTAACCTAAACCTAACCCTAACCTTAATCCTAACCCTAACCCTAAACTTAAACCTTACCCTTACCCTAAACCTAACCCTAACCCTAACCCTAACCCTTACCCTTACCCACACCCTAACCCTAACCCTAACCCTAACCCTAACCTGAACTCTAACCCTTATCCTTACCCTAACCCTAACCCTAAACCTAACTCTAACCCTAAACCTAACCCTTACCCTTAGACTAACCCTAACCGTAAACCTTACCCTAAATCTTACCCTTAACCTAACCCTAACCCTAAACCTAACCCTAACCCTAACCTTAACCCTAACCCTTACCCTTACCCTAACCCTAAACATAACCATAACTCTAACACTTACCCTAAGAATAACCCTAACCATGACTGTTACCCTTACCCTAACCATAAACCTAACCTTAACCATAACCATAACCCTAACCCTACACCTTACCCAAACCCTAACCCTAACCTAACCCTAACCCTAACACTATCCCTAACCCTAACTCTTATCCTTAGCCGAACCCTAAACCTAACACTAACCCTAACCCCTAAACCTAACCATAACCCTAACCATAACCCTAAACATTACCCATACCCTAACCCTAACCCTAACCCTAACCTCAACGCTAACCCTAACCCTAACCCTAACACTTACCCTAACCCTAACACGAACCCTAACCATAACAATAACACTTACCCTTACCATAACCCTAACCCTTATCCTAAACCTAACCTTAACCCTAACACTAACCCTAAACCTTAACCTAACCCTAACATTAACCCTAACCTCTAAACCTAACCTTTACCCTTATCCTTACCCTAACCCTAACCCTAACCCTTACCCTTACCCTAACCCTAACCCTAACCCTTACCCTAACCTTAACACTAACCCTTACCTTAACCTAACCTAACCCTAACCTCAAACTTAACCCTAACCCTAAATCTAACCCTAGCCCTTACCCTTACTCTAACACTAAGCCTAACCCTAACCCTAACCATAACCATAACCCTTAGCCTAATCATAATCCTAATCCTAACCCTAAACCTAACCCTAACCTCAACCTTAACCCTAAAGCTAACCCTAACCCTAACCCTTACCCTTACCCCAACACTAAGCCTAACCCTAACCCTAACACTAACCCTAACCCTTACCCTTACCCTAACCCTAATCCTAACCCTAAACCTAACCCTAACCCTAACCCTAAACCTAACCCTAAGCATAACCCTAACCCTAACCATAATCCTAATCCTTAAACGTACCCTAACCCTAAACCTAACCTTAACCCCAACCTTAAACGTAACCCTAAACCTAACCCTAATCCTAACCCTAACCCTTACCCTTACCCTAACCCTAACCCTAAACATAACCCTAACCAAAACCCTAACTCTAACCCTTACCCTTACCCTTACCCTAACCCTAACCCTTACCCTAAACTTAACCCTAACCCTTACCCTAACCATAACCCTAAGCCTAACCCCTAACCCTAACTCTAAAATTAATCCAACCCTATCCCTAACACTAACCTCTAACCCTAACCCCAACCCTAACCCTAACCCTTACCCTAACCATAACCCTAAGCCTAACCCCTAACCCTAACTCTAAAACTAAATCCAACCCTATCCCTAACACTAACCCTAACCCTAACCCTTACCCTAACCCTAAACCTAACCGTAACCCTAACCTTAATCCTAACCCTAACCCTAACCCTAAGCCTAATATTAACCCTAACCCTAAACCTAACCCTTGTCCTTACCCTAACCCGAACCCTAAACCTAACACTAACCCTAACCCTAACCCTAACCCTTACCCTTACCCTAACCCTAACCCCAAACCTAACCCTCACCCTGACCCTAACCCTAACCCTAACCTCTAACCCTAAACCTAACCCTAATCCTTTACCTTATCCTAAACCCATCCCTAACACTAACACTTACCCATACCCTAACCACTACCCTAACCCTAACCCTAATCCTTACCCTAATCCTAACCCTAACCCTAACCGTTACCCTTACCTTAACACTAACCCTAACCGTAACCCTTACCCTAACCCTAACATTAACCCTTACCCTAACTCTAACCATAATCCTAACCTCAACCTTAACCCTAACCCTAACCATAACACTTACACTAACCCTAAGCCTAACCCTGACCCTAACCCTAACCCTAACCCATACCCAAACCCTAACCGTAATCCTAACCCTATACCTAACCCTAACCCTTACCTTAACCGTAAACCTAAACCTAACCCTAACCCTAACCCTTACCTTAACCCTAAACCTAACCCTAACCCTAACCCGTAACCCTAACCATAACCATAACACTAACCCAAACCCTTACCCTTACCCTAACCCTAACCCTAACTCTAACCTTAACGCTAACCCTAACCCTAACCCTAACACTTACCCTAACCCTAAACCTAACCCTAATCCTTACCCTAACCCTAAACCTAACCCTAAACCTTACCCTTTCCCTAACTCTAACCCTAACTCTTACACTTACCCTAAACCTAACCCTAAACCTAACGCTAACCCTAACCCTAACCCTAACCCTTACCCTAATCCTAACCCTAACCCTTACACTAACCCTAACCCTAAGTCTAACCCCAAACCCTAACTCTAAAACTAACTCTAACCCTAATCCTAACACTAACCCTAACCCTAACCCTTACCCTAAACCTAACCCTAACCCTAAACCTTAACCTAACCCTAAACCTAACCGTAACCTTGACCTTAACCCTAACCCTAACCCTAACCCTAACCTTAACCCTAACCCTACCCCTAACCCTTGCCCTTACCCTAACCCTAACCCTAAACCTAACCCTCACCCTGAACCTAACCCTAACCCTAACCTCTAACCCTAACCCTAACCCTAATCCTTAACCTTATCCTAAACCTATCCCTAACACTAACACTTACCCATACCCTAACCACTACCCTAACCCTAACCCTAAACCTAACCCTAACCCTTACCCTAATCCTAACCCTAACCCTAACCCTTACCCTTACCTTAACCCTAACCCTAACCCTAACCCTTAACCTAACCCTAACCCTAACCCTTACCCTAACCCTAAACATAATCCTAACCTCAACCTTAACCCTAACCCTAACCCTAACCCTTACCCTTACCCTTACACTAACACTAAGCCTAACCCTGACCCTAACCCTAACCCTAAACCATACCCTAACCCTAACCCTAATCCTAAGCCTCAACCTAACCCTAACCCTAACCCTAACCCTAACCCTAAGCCTAATATTAACCCTAACCCTAAACCTAACCCTTGTCCTTACCCTAACCCGAACCCTAAACCTAACACTAACCCTAACCCTAACCCTAACCCTTACCCTTACCCTAACCCTAACCCCAAACCTAACCCTCACCCTGACCCTAACCCTAACCCTAACCTCTAACCCTAAACCTAACCCTAATCCTTTACCTTATCCTAAACCCATCCCTAACACTAACACTTACCCATACCCTAACCACTACCCTAACCCTAACCCTAATCCTTACCCTAATCCTAACCCTAACCCTAACCGTTACCCTTACCTTAACACTAACCCTAACCGTAACCCTTACCCTAACCCTAACATTAACCCTTACCCTAACTCTAACCATAATCCTAACCTCAACCTTAACCCTAACCCTAACCATAACACTTACACTAACCCTAAGCCTAACCCTGACCCTAACCCTAACCCTAACCCATACCCAAACCCTAACCGTAATCCTAACCCTATACCTAACCCTAACCCTTACCTTAACCGTAAACCTAAACCTAACCCTAACCCTAACCCTTACCTTAACCCTAAACCTAACCCTAACCCTAACCCTAACCCTTATCCTTACCCTAAACCTAACCCTACCCCTTACCCTTACCCTCACCCTAACCTTAACCCTAAACCTAACCCTAACCCTAACCTGAACTCTAAACCTTATCCTTACCCTAACCCTAACCCTAAACCTAACTCTAACCCTAAACCTAACCCTTACCATAGACTAACCCTAACCATAAACCTAACCCTAAACCTTACCCTTACCCTAACCCTAACCCTAACACTAACCTTAACCCTAACCTTTACCCTTACCCTAACCCTAACCCTAACCCTAACTCTAACAATTACGCTAACCATAACCCTAACCATAACACTTACCCTTACCCTAACCCTAACCTTAACCATAACCATAACCCTAACCCTAACCCTTACCCAACTCTAACCCTAACCTAACCCTAACCCTAAACCTATCCCTAACCCTAACTCTTATCCTTAACCTAACCCTAAACCTAACACTAACCCTAACCCGTAACCCTAACCATAACCATAACACTAACCCTAACCCTTACCCTTACCCTAACCCTAACCCTAACTCTAACCTTAACGCTAACCCTAACCCTAACCCTAACACTTACCCTAACCCTAAACCTAACCCTAATCCTTACCCTAACCCTAAACCTAACCCTAAACCTTACCCTTTCCCTAACTCTAACCCTAACTCTTACACTTACCCTAAACCTAACCCTAAACCTAACGCTAACCCTAACCCTAACCCTAACCCTTACCCTAATCCTAACCCTAACCCTTACACTAACCCTAACCCTAAGTCTAACCCCAAACCCTAACTCTAAAACTAACTCTAACCCTAATCCTAACACTAACCCTAACCCTAACCCTTACCCTAAACCTAACCCTAACCCTAAACCTTAACCTAACCCTAAACCTAACCGTAACCTTGACCTTAACCCTAACCCTAACCCTAACCCTAACCTTAACCCTAACCCTACCCCTAACCCTTGCCCTTACCCTAACCCTAACCCTAAACCTAACCCTCACCCTGAACCTAACCCTAACCCTAACTTCTAACCCTAACCCTAACCCTAATCCTTAACCTTATCCTAAACCTATCCCTAACACTAACACTTACCCATACCCTAACCACTACCCTAACCCTAACCCTAAACCTAACCCTAACCCTTACCCTAATCCTAACCCTAACCCTAACCCTTACCCTTACCTTAACCCTAACCCTAACCCTAACCCTTAACCTAACCCTAACCCTAACCCTTACCCTAACCCTAAACATAATCCTAACCTCAACCTTAACCCTAACCCTAACCCTAACCCTTACCCTTACCCTTACACTAACACTAAGCCTAACCCTGACCCTAACCCTAACCCTAACCCATACCCTAACCCTAACCCTAATCCTAAGCCTCAACCTAACCCTAACCCTAACCCTAACCCTAACCCTAACCCTAAACCTAACCCTAACCCAATCCCTAAGCCTTACCTAAACCTTACCCTGTCCCTAACCCTAATCTTAACCCTAATCGTTACCCTAACCCTCACTCTAACCTTAACTCTAACATTTATCCTTACCCTAACCCTAACCCTAAACCTAACCCTAAACATAAACCTAATCCTTACCCTTACCCTAACCCTAATCCTGACCCTTACCGTTACCCTAACCCTAACCCTAATCCTAACCATGACCCTAACTTAATCCCTAAACCTTACCCTTACCCTAACCCTAACCGTAACAAAAACCCTAACCCTAACACTTACCCTAACCCTAACCGTAACCCTAACGCTGACTCTAACACATAACTTTACCCTAACCCGAATCCTAACCCTGAACCTAACCCTAACCTAATCTTAACCCTAACCCTAACCCTAACCCTAACCTAACCCTAACGCTAAGCATAACCCTACCCTAAACCTAACCCTAATCCTTAAACGTACCCTAACCCTAAACCTAAACTTAAACCTAACCCTAAACCTAAACCTAACCCTAACCCTAACCCTTACCCTTACCCTATCCCTAACCCTAACCCTAATCCTAATCCTAACCCTAACCATTACCCTACCCCTAACCCAAATCATAACCCTAACCCTTACCCTTACCCTAACCCTAACCCTAAACCAAACCCTAACTCTTACCCTAACCCTAAGCCTTACCCTTACCCTAACCATAACCCTAACCCTTAAACTAACCCTAACCCTTACCCTAACCCAAACCCAAAACCTAACCCCTAACCCTAACCCTAAACTTAACTCTACCCAACCCCAACCCTAACCCAATCCTAACTCTAACCCTAAACCTAACCCTAACCCTAACGCTAACCCTAACCCTAACCCTAACCCTAACCTTAATCCTAACGCTAACCCTAACTCTTCCCCTTACCCTAAACCTAACACTAAACCTAACACTAACCCTAACCCTAAACCTAACCCTAACCCTTACCCTTACCCTAACCCTAACCCTAAACCTAACCCTCACCCTTACCGTAACTCTAAGCCTAACCTCTAACCCTAACCCTAAATCTAACCCTAAACCTTACCCTTCACCTAAACCTAACCCTAACACTAACACTTACCCTTACCCTAAACCCTACCCTAACCCTAACCCTAACCCTAACCCATACCCTAACCCTAACCCTAACCCTAACCCTAACCCTAACCCTAACCTTTACCCTAATGCTACCCCTAACACGAACCCTTGCACCTAACCCTAACCCTAACACTTACCCTTACCCTAACGCTAACCCTAACCTTAACCCCAACCCTAAACATAACCCTAACCCTTACCCTTAAACTAACCCTAACCCTAACCCTTATCCTAACCCTAAACCTAACCCTAACCCTTACCCTTACCCTAACTCTAAACCTAACCCTAACCCTAAACCTAAACCTAACTGTAACCCTTACCCTTACCCTAACCCTAACCCCAAATCTAACCCTAACCCTAACTCTAACCCTTTCCCTAAACCTAATCCTAACACTAACCCTAACCCTTACTCTTACCCTAACCCTAACCCTAACCCTAAACCTAACCCTTACCCTAACCCTAACCCTTACCCCAACCTAACCCTAACCGTTACCGTAACCCTAACCCTAACCCGAACGCTAACCACTAACCCTAACACTAACCGTCACCCTAACCCTAACCCTAACCGTTACCCTTACCCTCACCCTAACCCTAAATCTAACCCTTAACCTTATACTCAACCTAACCCTAACCCTTACCCTTACCCTAACCCTAACCCTAACCCTAAACCTAACCCTAACTCTAACCCTAACCCTCACCCTAACCCAAACACTTACCCTAACCCTCACCCTAACCGAACCCTAACTCTAACCTTAACCCTAACCCTTACACTTACCCTAACTCTAAACGTAACCCTAACCCTAAAACTAACCCTAACACTAACCTTAACCCTAACCCTTACCCTTAACCTAACACTAACCCTAACCCTAACCCTAACCCTAAACCTTACCCTTACCCTAAACCTAACCCTAACCCTAAACCCTAACACTAACCTTAACCCTAATCCTTACCCTTATCCTAACCCTAACACTAACCCTAACACTTACCTTTAAACTAACCCAAACCCTAACCCTAACTCTAATCCTAAAAATAACCCTACAGCTAACCCTAACCATAATCCTTACCCTAACGCTAACCCTAACACGAACCTTTACCCCTAAACGTAACCCTAACCTTTACCCTTACCCTAAGCCTAACCCTAACCTTAACCCCAACCCTAACCCTAACCCTAACCCAAAACCTTACCCTAACCCTAAACTAACCCTAACCCTAAACCTAACCCTAACTCTAACACTTACCCTTACCCTAACCCTAACCCCAAATCTAACCCTAACACTACCCCTTACCCTTACTCTAAACCTAACCCTAACACTAACCCTAACCCTTACTCTTACCCTAACCCTAACCCCTAAGACAAACTGTAACCCTAAACCTTACCCTTACCCTAATCCTAATCCTAAACCTAACCCTAACCCTAAACCTAACCCTTACCCTAACCCTAACCCTAAACCTAATCCTAACCCTAACCCTAACCCTTACCCTAACCCTAAACCTTACCCTAACCCTAATCCTAACCCTAAACCTAACACTAACCTTAACACTAACCCTTACCCTAACCCTAACGCTAACTCTAACCTCAACCCTATACCTAACCCTAACCCTAACCCTAACCCTTACCCTTACCCTAACCCTAACCCAAAACCTAACCCTAATCCTAACCCTAACCCTTACCCTAATTCTACCCCTAACCCTAACCCTTACCCTAATTCTACCACTAACCCTACCCCTAACATTTACTCTTACCCTAACCCTAACCCCAAACCAAACCCTTACCCTAACCCTAAAACTTAACCTTACCCTAAACCTAACCCTAACACTTAAACTAAGTCTAACCCTAACCCTAATTCCAAACCCTAACCCTAACCCTAACCCTAACCCTAATCCTAACATTAACCCTAACCCTAACCCTAACCCTAATCCTAACCCTAACCCTAACCCTAACCCTTACCCTAACCCTAACGCTATCCCCTACCCTAACCCTAACACTAACCCGAACCCTAACACCTAACCCTAACCCTAACCCTCACCCTAACCCTAACCTTAACCCTTATCCTTACCCTAACCCTAACCCTAAACCTAAACTTACCCTTAACCTAAACCAACCCTATACCTTACCCTTAACCTAAACCTAACACTAACCCTAACTCTAACCCTTACCCTTTCCCTAACCCTAACCTAACCCTAACCTTAACCCTAACCCTAACCTTACCCTTGCACGTACACTGCCATTAACCCTAAGCCTAACCCTAACCCTAACCCCTAAACCTAACGCTAAACCTAACCCTTACCCTTACCCTAACCCTAACCCTAACCCTAACTCTAACCCCTAACCCTAACCCTAACCCTAACCCTTACCCTAACCCTAACCCTAACCCTAACCCCTATCCCTTAACCTAACCTAACCCTAACACTTAACCTTATCCTAACCCTAACCCTAACTCTAAACCTAACCCTAACTCTAACACTAACCCTTACACTTACCCTAACCCTAACCCTAACCCTAACATTTACCCTTACCCTAACCTTAACCCCTATTCCTAACCCTAACACTAACCCTAACCCTTACACTTACCCTAACCATAACCCCAAACCTAAAAATAACCCTAAACCTTATCCTTACACTAATCCTAATCCTAACATTAAACCTTACCCTAACCCTAATTCTAACCCTAAGCCTTACCCTAAACCTAAAACTAACCCTAATCCTAACCCTAACCCTTATCCTTAAGTAACCCTAACCCTAACCTTAATGCTAACCTTAACCCTTACCCTAACCCTAACCCCAGCCCTAACTTTAACCCTAAACCTAAACCTACCCCTAACCCTAAACCTAACCCTAACCCTCACCCTAACCCTGACCCTAAACTTTACCCTAACGCTAACCCTAACACGAACCCTTACCCCTAACCCTAACCCTAACCCTTACCCTTACCCTAACGCTAACCCTAATCTTAACCCCAACCCTAAACCTAACCCTAACACTTACCCTTACCCTAACCCTAACTCTAACCCTTATCCTAACCCTAACACTAACCCTTCCTCTTCGCCTAACCCTAAACCTAAACCTAACTCTAACCCTTACCCTTATCCTAACCCTATCCCCAAATCTAACCTTAACCCTAACCCTAAACCTTACCCTAAACCTAACCCTAACACTAACCCTAACCCTTACTCTTACCCTAAGCCTAACCCCAACCCCAAACCTAAACCTAACCTAACCCTAAACCTTACCCTTAACCTAAACCTAATCCTAACCCTTATCCTAACACTAACCCTAACCCTAACCCTAACCCCTAACACTAACTGTAACCCTAAACCTTACCCTTACCCTAATCCTAACCCTAACCATAACCCTTACCCTAACCCTAACTTCAACCCCAACCGTAAACCTAACCCTAACCCTAACGCTTACCCTTACCCTGACCCTAACACTAAACCTAACCCTAACCTTAACCCTAACCCTTACCCTAAACCTAACCTTACTCTTACCCTAAACCTAACCCTAAAACTTACCCTTAACCTAAAACTAACCCTAACCCTAACCCTAACCCTTACCCTTACCCTAAACCTAACCCTAACCATAAC
>JANJXV010000048.1:4330000-4352500 GCA_024803745.1 Megascapheus bottae
CCCTAAACCTAACCCTAACCCTAACCCTTACCCTAACTCTACCACTTACCCTTACCCTAACCCTAACCCTTACACTAACCCTAACCCTAACCCTATCCCTAAGCCTAACACTTACCTTAACCCTAAACCTTACACTAACACTAACCCTAACCCAAACCCGTATCCCTAACCCTAACCCGTATCCCTAACCCTAACCCTAACCTTAACCCTAACCCTAACCCTAACACTTACCCTTACCCTAACCCTAACCCTAACCCTAACCGTTATCCTTACCCAAACCCTAAACCTAACCCAATCCCTAACCCTAACCCTAACCCTAAAACTTACCCTAACCCTAACCCTAATCCTAACCCTAAACCTAAGCCTAACCCTAACCCTAACCTCAAACTTAACCCTAACCCTAACCCTAACCCTTAACCTTACCCTAACACTTAGCCTAAACATACCTCTAACCCTAACCCTAAACCTAACCCTAACCCTAAACCTAAACCTTGCCCTTATCTTAACCCTAAAACTAACGCTAACCCTTACGCTTACCCTAACGCTAAACCTAACCCTAACCCTAACCCTAACACGAACACAAACCCTTACCCTAACCCTAAACCTAAACGTAACCCTAACCCTAACCCTAACCCTAACACTTACCCTAACCCTTAACCCTAACCCTAATCCTAACACTAAGCGTAACCCTAACCCTAAACCTAACCCTAATCCTTGCCCTTACCCTAAGCCTAAACCTAACACAAACCCTAACCCTAACCCTTACCCTTATCCTAACCCTAACCCTAAACCTAACCTCACCCTAACCCTAAACCTAACCCTAACCTCTAACCCTAACCCTAAACCTAACCCTAATCCGTACCCTTATCCTAAACCTAACCCTAACACTAACACTTACACTTACCATAAACCATACCTTAACCCTAACCCTAACCCTAACACTTACCCTAACCCTAACCCTAACCCTTACCCTTACCCTAAGCCTAAACCTAAACCTAACCCTAACCCTAACACTTACCCTTACCATAACCCTAACCCCAAACCTAACCCTAACTCTAACCCTAAACCTTGCCCTTAACTTAACCCTAAACCTAAGGCTAACCCTTACGCTTACCCTAACACTAACCCTAACCCTAACTTTAACCGTAACCCGAACACATACCCTTACCCTAACCCTAACCCTAACCCTAACCCTAACCCTTACCCTAACCCTAACCCTAACCCTAACCCTTACCCTTATTCTAACCCTAACCCTAACCTTAACCCCAACCCTAAAAGTAATCCTAACCCTAAATCTTACCCTTACCCTCACCCTAACCCTAAACTTAACCCTAACCCTAAAATAACCCTAACCCTAAACCTTATCCTTACTCAAACCCTAACCCTAACCCTAACCCTAACCCTAACCTTAACCCTAACCCTAACCCTAACCCTAACCTTAACCCTAACCGTTATCCTAAACCTAACCCTAACCCTAACCCCAACCCTTATCCTGACCCTAACCCTAACCCTAACTCTAACCGTAAACCTAACTCTAACCCTAACACTAACCCTTACGCTTACCCCAACGGTAAACCTAACCCTAACCCTAACCATTATCCTAAACCTAACCCTAACCCAAACCCTAACCCCTACCTTTAACCAACCCTAAATCTAACTCTAACCCTAACCCTAACCCTAACCCTTAATCTAACCCTAACCCTAACCCTAACACCTACCCTTAACCTAAACCCTACCCTAACCCTAACCCTAACCCTAACCCTAACCCTTAGCCTAACCCTAACCCTAACCCTAACCCTTACACTTACCCTAACACTTAGCCTTACCCTAACCCTAACCCTAACCCTAACCCTAACCCTAACCCTAACCTTACCCTCCCCTCCCCTTACCCTAACCCTAACCCTAACCCTAACCCTTACACTTACCCTAACCCTAACCCTAATCTTAACCCTAATCCTTACCCTTACTCTCACCCTAACCTTAACTCTAATATTTATCCTTACCCTAATCCTAACCGTAAACCTAACCCTAACCCTAAACCTAACCCCTACCCTTACCCTAACCCTAAACCTAACCCTAACCCTCACCCTTACCCTAAGGCTAAATCTAACCCCAACCCTGACCCTAACTTTAACCCTAACCCTTACCCTTAGCCTAACCCTAACCGTAACCCTAAACCTAACCCTAACACTTACCCTAACCCTAACCCTAACCCAAACGCTAACCCTAACACATAACCTTACCCTAACACTAAACCTAACCCTAACCCTAACCCTAAACCTAACCCTAATCCTAACCCTAAGCATAACCCTCACCCTAAACCTAACCCTAATCATTAAACGTACCCTAAACCTAAACCTAACCATAACCCCAACACTAACCCTAACCCTAACCCTAACCCTTAACCTTACCCTATCCCTAACCATAAACCTAACCCTAATCCTAACCCTAACCCTGACCCTTACCCTAACCCTAACCCTAACCCTAACCCTAAACCTAACCATTACTCTTACCCTAACCCTAACCCTTACCCTTAGCCTAACCCTAACCCTAAACCTGAAACTAACCCTAACCCTAACCCTTACCCTAACCCTAAACCTAAGCCTAACCCCTAACCCTAACCTTAAACCAAACTCTAAGCCTAACCCTAACCCTAACCCTTACCCCTACCCTAACCCTAACCGTAACCCTTACCCTAACCCTAACCCTAATTTTAACCCTAACCTAAACCGAACTCTAACCCTAACCCTAACCCTAACCCTTACCCCTACCCTAACCCTAATCCTAACCCTAACCCTAACCCTAGCCTTAACCCTGACCCTAACCCTAACCCTTCTCCTTACCCTAACCCTAACCCTAAACCTAACACTAACCCTAACCTAAACCTAACCCTCATCCTAACCCTAAACCTAACCTCTAATTCTAACCCTAAACCTAACCCTAATCCTTACCATTAACCTAAATCTAACCCTAACATTAACACTTGCCCTTACTCTAAACCCTACCCTAACCCTAACCAAAACCCTAACCCTTACCCTAACCCTAACCCTAACCATTACCCTTACACTTACCCTAACCCAAACCATAACCCTAACCCTAACCCTAACCTTTACCCTTACCCTAACACTAATCCTAACCCTAACCCTAACCCTAACACTTACCATTACCTAAACCTAACCCTTACCCTAACCCTAACCCTAACCCTAACGTTAAACCTAACCCTAACCCTAACCCTAACCCTAAACCTAACCTTAACACTAACCCTAACCCTAACCCTAACCTTAACCCTAACCCTAACCCTTGCCCTTACCCTAATCCTAACCCTATCTCTAACCCTAACCCTAAAAGTTACCCTAACACTAACCCTAACCCTAACCTCAAACTTAACCCTAACCCTAACCCTAACCCTTACCCTAACCCTAACCCTAACCCTAACCCTTACCCTTACCCTAACACTAAGCCTAACCCTAACCCTAACCCTAACCCTTACCCTAACCATAACCCTAATCCTAAACCTAAGCCTAACCCTAACCGTAACCTTAACCCTAACCCTAACCCTAACCCTAACCTAATCCTTACCCTTAACCTAACCCTAACCGTAACCCTTACCCTTACCCTAACACTTAGCATAACCCTAACCCTCACCCTAACCCTATCCCTTACACTAACCATAACCCTAATCCTAACCCTAAATCTTACCCTAACCCTAACCCTAACCCTAAACCTTACCCTCCCCTCCCCTTACCCTAACCCTAAACCTAACCTTAACCCTAACACTTGCCATTACCCTAAACCTAACCCTAACCCTAAAACTTACCCTTACCCGTACCCTAACCATAAGCCTAACCCTAACCCTAAACCTTACACTTAACCTAACCCTAACGCTAACCCTTACCCTAACCCTAACCCTAACTCTAACCGTTACACTTACCCTTACCTTTACCCTTACCATAACTCTAAACCTAACCCTAACCCTAACCCTAAACCTAACCCTTACCCTTACCCTATCCATAACCCTAACACTAATCCTTATCCTAACCCTAACCCTAACCCTAACACTTGCATTAACACTAACCCTAAGCCTAACCCTTACCCTTACCCTAACCCTAAACATAACCCTAACCTTTACCCTTTCCTTAACTCTAACCCTATCCCCAAACCTAACCCTAACATTGCCCTAACCCTAACCCTAACCATACCCCTATTCCTAACCCCAAACCTAACCCTAACCCTAACCCTAACCCTATCTTTTACCCTTAACCTAACCATAACCCTAACCCTAACCACAACCCTAACACTTACCCTTACCCTTACCCTAACCCTAACCCTAACCCTTAACCTAACCCTAACCTAACCCTAAACCTAACCCTTACCCTAAACCCTAACCCTTACCCTAACCTAAACCTAAACCTTATCCTAACCCTACACCTAACCCTTACCCTAACCCTAACCCGAACCCTAACCCCTAACCCTAACCCTAAACCTCACCCTAACCTTAAACCTAACCCTAACCCTTACCCTTATCCTAACCCTAACCCTAACACTAACCAAAACCCAAACCTAACCTTTAGCCCTAACCCTAACCCTAACCCTTACCCCAACCCTAAACAAAACCCTAAACCTTACCCTTTCCCTAACATAACCCTAACCCTAACCCTAAAACTAACCCTAACCCTAACCCTTACCCCTAACCCTTACCCTAAAACTAACCCTAACCCTAACCCCTAACCCTAACCCTAACCCTAACCATAAACATAACCCTTAACCAAACCCTAACCCTACCCCTTACCCTAAAACTAACCCTAACCCTTACCCTTACCCTAACCCTAACCCTAACCCTAAGCCTTACCCTAACCCTAACTCTAACCCTTACCCTAACCCTAACGAAATCCCTAACCCCTAACCACAACCCTAATCCTCACCCTAACTCTAACCCTAACCCTAAAAATTATCTTTACCATAACCCTAACCCTAAACCTAACCTTAACCCTAAACCTATTCCTAACCCTTACCTTTACCGTAACCCTAAACCCTAACCCAAACCCTAACCTTACCCTTACCCTAAACCTAAACCTAACCCTAAACCTAAAACTTACCCTTACCCTAAACATAACCCTAACCCTAACCGTAACCCTAACCCTAACCCAAACCATAACCATTACTCTTACCTTAACCCTAACCTTAACCCTAACTCTAACCCCTAACCCTAAACCTTACCCTTACCCTAACCCTAACCCTTACACTAACCCTAACCCTACCCTAACCCGTATCCCTAACCCTAACCCTAACCCTAACCCGAACCCTAATCTTAACCCTAACCCTAACCCTAACCCTTACCCTAACCCTAAACCAAACCCTAACCCTAACCCTAACCTTAACCCTTACCCTAAAACTAATCCTAACCCTAACACTTACCCTTACCCTAACCCTAATCCTAACCCTAACCCTAACCCTTATCCTTACCCAAACCCTAACCCTAACCCAATCCCTAACGCTAAACCTAACGCTAACCCTAATCCTAACCCTAAACCTAACCCTAACCCTAACCTTAACCTCAACCTTAACCCTAACACTAACCCTAACCCTTACCCTTACCCTAACACTTAGCCTAACCCTAACCCTAACCCTAACCCTAAACCTAACCCTAACACTAACCCTACCCTAACCCTAAACTTAACCCTAACCCTAACCCTTGCCCTTACCCTAATCCTAACCCTATCTCTAACCCTAACCCTAAAATTTACCCTAACCCTAACCCTAACCCTAACCTCAAATTTAACCCTAACCCTAACCCTAACCCTAACACTTACCCTTACTCTAACACTAAGCCTAAGCCTAAGCCTAACCCTAACCCTAACCCTTACCCTAACCCTAACCCTAACCCTAACCCTTACCCTTATCCTAACACTAAGCCTAACCCTAACCCTAACCCTAACCCTTACCCTAACCATAACCCTAATCCTAAACCTAAGCCTAACCCTAACCCTAACCTTAACCCTAACCGTAACCCTAACCTAATCCTTACCCTTAACCTAACCCTAAATGTAACCCGTACCCTTACCCTAACACTTAGCATAACCCTAACCCTCACCCTAACCCTATCCCTTACCCTAACCATAACCCTAATCCTAACCCTAAACCTTACCCTAACCCTAACCCTAACCCTAAACCTTACCCTCCCCTCCCCTTACCCTAACCCTAACCCTAACCTTAACCCTAACACTTGCCATTACCCTAAACCTAACCCTAACCCTAAAACTTACCCTTACCCGTACCCTAACCATAACCCTAACCCTAACCCTAACCCTAAACCTTACACTTACCCTAACCCTAACGCTAACCCTTACCCTAACCCTAAACCTAACCCTAACTCTAACCGTTACCCTTACCCTTACCCTTACCCTTACCATAACTCTAAACCTAACCCTAACCCTTACCCTAAACCTAACCCAACCCTAAACCTAACCCTAACCCTAACCCTTACCCTAAAACTTACCCTAAACCTAACCCTAACTCTACCACTTACCCTTACTCTAACCCTCAACTTAACCCTAACCCTTATCCTAACCATAACCGTAACCCTAACTCTAAGCCTAACACTTACCCTAACCCTAACCCTTACACTAACCCTAACCCTACCCTAACCCGTATTCCTAACCCTAACCCTAACCCTAACCCTAACCTTAACCCTAACCCTAACCCTAACCCTTACCCTAACCCTAAACCAAACCCTAACCCTAACCCTAACCTTAACCCTAACCCTAAACCTAACCCTAACCCTAACCCTAACCTTACCCTCCCCTCCCCTTACCCTAACCCTAACCCTAACCCTAACCCTTACACTTACCCTAACACTTAGCCTTACCCTAACCCTAACCCTAACCCTAACCCTTACCCTAACCCTAACCCTAATCTTAACCCTAATCCTTACCCTTACTCTCACCCTAACCTTAACTCTAATATTTATCCTTACCCTAATCCTAACCGTAAACCTAACCCTAACCCTAAACCTAACCCCTACCCTTACCCTAACCCTAAACCTAACCCTAACCCTCACCCTTACCCTAAGGCTAAATCTAACCCCAACCCTGACCCTAACTTTAACCCTAACCCTTACCCTTAGCCTAACCCTAACCGTAACCCTAAACCTAACCCTAACACTTACCCTAACCCTAACCCTAACCCAAACGCTAACCCTAATACATAACCTTACCCTAACACTAAACCTAACCCTAACCCTAACCCTAAACCTAACCCTAATCCTAACCCTAAGCATAACCCTCACCCTAAACCTAACCCTAATCATTAAACGTACCCTAAACCTAAACCTAACCATAACCCCAACACTAACCCTAACCCTAACCCTAACCCTTAACCTTACCCTATCCCTAACCATAAACCTAACCCTAATCCTAACCCTAACCCTGACCCTTACCCTAACCCTAACCCTAACCCTAACCCTAAACCTAACCATTACTCTTACCCTAACCCTAACCCTTACCCTTAGCCTAACCCTAACCCTAAACCTGAAACTAACCCTAACCCTAACCCTTACCCTAACCCTAAACCTAAGCCTAACCCCTAACCCTAACCTTAAACCAAACTCTAAGCCTAACCCTAACCCTAACCCTTACCCCTACCCTAACCCTAACCGTAACCCTTACCCTAACCCTAACCCTAATTTTAACCCTAACCTAAACCGAACTCTAACCCTAACCCTAACCCTAACCCTTACCCCTACCCTAACCCTAACCCTAACCCTAACCCTAACCCTAGCCTTAACCCTGACCCTAACCCTAACCCTTCTCCTTACCCTAACCCTAACCCTAAACCTAACACTAACCCTAACCTAAACCTAACCCTCATCCTAACCCTAAACCTAACCTCTAATTCTAACCCTAAACCTAACCCTAATCCTTACCATTAACCTAAATCTAACCCTAACATTAACACTTGCCCTTACTCTAAACCCTACCCTAACCCTAACCAAAACCCTAACCCTTACCCTAACCCTAACCCTAACCATTACCCTTACACTTACCCTAACCCAAACCATAACCCTAACCCTAACCCTAACCTTTACCCTTACCCTAACACTAATCCTAACCCTAACCCTAACCCTAACACTTACCATTACCTAAACCTAACCCTTACCCTAACCCTAACCCTAACCCTAACGTTAAACCTAACCCTAACCCTAACCCTAACCCTAAACCTAACCTTAACACTAACCCTAACCCTAACCCTAACCTTAACCCTAACCCTAACCCTTGCCCTTACCCTAATCCTAACCCTATCTCTAACCCTAACCCTAAAAGTTACCCTAACACTAACCCTAACCCTAACCTCAAACTTAACCCTAACCCTAACCCTAACCCTTACCCTAACCCTAACCCTAACCCTAACCCTTACCCTTACCCTAACACTAAGCCTAACCCTAACCCTAACCCTAACCCTTACCCTAACCATAACCCTAATCCTAAACCTAAGCCTAACCCTAACCGTAACCTTAACCCTAACCCTAACCCTAACCCTAACCTAATCCTTACCCTTAACCTAACCCTAACCGTAACCCATACCCTTACCCTAACACTTAGCATAACCCTAACCCTCACCCTAACCCTATCCCTTACACTAACCATAACCCTAATCCTAACCCTAAATCTTACCCTAACCCTAACCCTAACCCTAAACCTTACCCTCCCCTCCCCTTACCCTAACCCTAAACCTAACCTTAACCCTAACACTTGCCATTACCCTAAACCTAACCCTAACCCTAAAACTTACCCTTACCCGTACCCTAACCATAAGCCTAACCCTAACCCTAAACCTTACACTTAACCTAACCCTAACGCTAACCCTTACCCTAACCCTAACCCTAACTCTAACCGTTACACTTACCCTTACCTTTACCCTTACCATAACTCTAAACCTAACCCTAACCCTAACCCTAAACCTAACCCTTACCCTTACCCTATCCATAACCCTAACACTAATCCTTATCCTAACCCTAACCCTAACCCTAACACTTGCATTAACACTAACCCTAAGCCTAACCCTTACCCTTACCCTAACCCTAAACATAACCCTAACCTTTACCCTTTCCTTAACTCTAACCCTATCCCCAAACCTAACCCTAACATTGCCCTAACCCTAACCCTAACCATACCCCTATTCCTAACCCCAAACCTAACCCTAACCCTAACCCTAACCCTATCTTTTACCCTTAACCTAACCATAACCCTAACCCTAACCACAACCCTAACACTTACCCTTACCCTTACCCTAACCCTAACCCTAACCCTTAACCTAACCCTAACCTAACCCTAAACCTAACCCTTACCCTAAACCCTAACCCTTACCCTAACCTAAACCTAAACCTTATCCTAACCCTACACCTAACCCTTACCCTAACCCTAACCCGAACCCTAACCCCTAACCCTAACCCTAAACCTCACCCTAACCTTAAACCTAACCCTAACCCTTACCCTTATCCTAACCCTAACCCTAACACTAACCAAAACCCAAACCTAACCTTTAGCCCTAACCCTAACCCTAACCCTTACCCCAACCCTAAACAAAACCCTAAACCTTACCCTTTCCCTAACATAACCCTAACCCTAACCCTAAAACTAACCCTAACCCTAACCCTTACCCCTAACCCTTACCCTAAAACTAACCCTAACCCTAACCCCTAACCCTAACCCTAACCCTAACCATAAACATAACCCTTAACCAAACCCTAACCCTACCCCTTACCCTAAAACTAACCCTAACCCTTACCCTTACCCTAACCCTAACCCTAACCCTAAGCCTTACCCTAACCCTAACTCTAACCCTTACCCTAACCCTAACGAAATCCCTAACCCCTAACCACAACCCTAATCCTCACCCTAACTCTAACCCTAACCCTAAAAATTATCTTTACCATAACCCTAACCCTAAACCTAACCTTAACCCTAAACCTATTCCTAACCCTTACCTTTACCGTAACCCTAAACCCTAACCCAAACCCTAACCTTACCCTTACCCTAAACCTAAACCTAACCCTAAACCTAAAACTTACCCTTACCCTAAACATAACCCTAACCCTAACCGTAACCCTAACCCTAACCCAAACCATAACCATTACTCTTACCTTAACCCTAACCTTAACCCTAACTCTAACCCCTAACCCTAAACCTTACCCTTACCCTAACCCTAACCCTTACACTAACCCTAACCCTACCCTAACCCGTATCCCTAACCCTAACCCTAACCCTAACCCGAACCCTAATCTTAACCCTAACCCTAACCCTAACCCTTACCCTAACCCTAAACCAAACCCTAACCCTAACCCTAACCTTAACCCTTACCCTAAAACTAATCCTAACCCTAACACTTACCCTTACCCTAACCCTAATCCTAACCCTAACCCTAACCCTTATCCTTACCCAAACCCTAACCCTAACCCAATCCCTAACGCTAAACCTAACGCTAACCCTAATCCTAACCCTAAACCTAACCCTAACCCTAACCTTAACCTCAACCTTAACCCTAACACTAACCCTAACCCTTACCCTTACCCTAACACTTAGCCTAACCCTAACCCTAACCCTAACCCTAAACCTAACCCTAACACTAACCCTACCCTAACCCTAAACTTAACCCTAACCCTAACCCTTGCCCTTACCCTAATCCTAACCCTATCTCTAACCCTAACCCTAAAATTTACCCTAACCCTAACCCTAACCCTAACCTCAAATTTAACCCTAACCCTAACCCTAACCCTAACACTTACCCTTACTCTAACACTAAGCCTAAGCCTAAGCCTAACCCTAACCCTAACCCTTACCCTAACCCTAACCCTAACCCTAACCCTTACCCTTATCCTAACACTAAGCCTAACCCTAACCCTAACCCTAACCCTTACCCTAACCATAACCCTAATCCTAAACCTAAGCCTAACCCTAACCCTAACCTTAACCCTAACCGTAACCCTAACCTAATCCTTACCCTTAACCTAACCCTAAATGTAACCCGTACCCTTACCCTAACACTTAGCATAACCCTAACCCTCACCCTAACCCTATCCCTTACCCTAACCATAACCCTAATCCTAACCCTAAACCTTACCCTAACCCTAACCCTAACCCTAAACCTTAC
Source organism: Megascapheus bottae (assembly GCA_024803745.1). Classification (NCBI taxonomy): domain Eukaryota; kingdom Metazoa; phylum Chordata; class Mammalia; order Rodentia; family Geomyidae; genus Megascapheus; species Megascapheus bottae. The sequence goes on from JANJXV010000048.1 coordinate 4,341,146, forward strand.
CCTCCCCTCCCCTTACCCTAACCCTAACCCTAACCTTAACCCTAACACTTGCCATTACCCTAAACCTAACCCTAACCCTAAAACTTACCCTTACCCGTACCCTAACCATAACCCTAACCCTAACCCTAACCCTAAACCTTACACTTACCCTAACCCTAACGCTAACCCTTACCCTAACCCTAAACCTAACCCTAACTCTAACCGTTACCCTTACCCTTACCCTTACCCTTACCATAACTCTAAACCTAACCCTAACCCTTACCCTAAACCTAACCCAACCCTAAACCTAACCCTAACCCTAACCCTTACCCTAAAACTTACCCTAAACCTAACCCTAACTCTACCACTTACCCTTACTCTAACCCTCAACTTAACCCTAACCCTTATCCTAACCATAACCGTAACCCTAACTCTAAGCCTAACACTTACCCTAACCCTAACCCTTACACTAACCCTAACCCTACCCTAACCCGTATTCCTAACCCTAACCCTAACCCTAACCCTAACCTTAACCCTAACCCTAACCCTAACCCTTACCCTAACCCTAAACCAAACCCTAACCCTAACCCTAACCTTAACCCTAACCCTAAACCTAACCCTAACCCTAACCCTAACCTTACCCTCCCCTCCCCTTACCCTAACCCTAACCCTAACCCTAACCCTTACACTTACCCTAACACTTAGCCTTACCCTAACCCTAACCCTAACCCTAACCCTTACCCTAACCCTAACCCTAATCTTAACCCTAATCCTTACCCTTACTCTCACCCTAACCTTAACTCTAATATTTATCCTTACCCTAATCCTAACCGTAAACCTAACCCTAACCCTAAACCTAACCCCTACCCTTACCCTAACCCTAAACCTAACCCTAACCCTCACCCTTACCCTAAGGCTAAATCTAACCCCAACCCTGACCCTAACTTTAACCCTAACCCTTACCCTTAGCCTAACCCTAACCGTAACCCTAAACCTAACCCTAACACTTACCCTAACCCTAACCCTAACCCAAACGCTAACCCTAATACATAACCTTACCCTAACACTAAACCTAACCCTAACCCTAACCCTAAACCTAACCCTAATCCTAACCCTAAGCATAACCCTCACCCTAAACCTAACCCTAATCATTAAACGTACCCTAAACCTAAACCTAACCATAACCCCAACACTAACCCTAACCCTAACCCTAACCCTTAACCTTACCCTATCCCTAACCATAAACCTAACCCTAATCCTAACCCTAACCCTGACCCTTACCCTAACCCTAACCCTAACCCTAACCCTAAACCTAACCATTACTCTTACCCTAACCCTAACCCTTACCCTTAGCCTAACCCTAACCCTAAACCTGAAACTAACCCTAACCCTAACCCTTACCCTAACCCTAAACCTAAGCCTAACCCCTAACCCTAACCTTAAACCAAACTCTAAGCCTAACCCTAACCCTAACCCTTACCCCTACCCTAACCCTAACCGTAACCCTTACCCTAACCCTAACCCTAATTTTAACCCTAACCTAAACCGAACTCTAACCCTAACCCTAACCCTAACCCTTACCCCTACCCTAACCCTAACCCTAACCCTAACCCTAACCCTAGCCTTAACCCTGACCCTAACCCTAACCCTTCTCCTTACCCTAACCCTAACCCTAAACCTAACACTAACCCTAACCTAAACCTAACCCTCATCCTAACCCTAAACCTAACCTCTAATTCTAACCCTAAACCTAACCCTAATCCTTACCATTAACCTAAATCTAACCCTAACATTAACACTTGCCCTTACTCTAAACCCTACCCTAACCCTAACCAAAACCCTAACCCTTACCCTAACCCTAACCCTAACCATTACCCTTACACTTACCCTAACCCAAACCATAACCCTAACCCTAACCCTAACCTTTACCCTTACCCTAACACTAATCCTAACCCTAACCCTAACCCTAACACTTACCATTACCTAAACCTAACCCTTACCCTAACCCTAACCCTAACCCTAACGTTAAACCTAACCCTAACCCTAACCCTAACCCTAAACCTAACCTTAACACTAACCCTAACCCTAACCCTAACCTTAACCCTAACCCTAACCCTTGCCCTTACCCTAATCCTAACCCTATCTCTAACCCTAACCCTAAAAGTTACCCTAACACTAACCCTAACCCTAACCTCAAACTTAACCCTAACCCTAACCCTAACCCTTACCCTAACCCTAACCCTAACCCTAACCCTTACCCTTACCCTAACACTAAGCCTAACCCTAACCCTAACCCTAACCCTTACCCTAACCATAACCCTAATCCTAAACCTAAGCCTAACCCTAACCGTAACCTTAACCCTAACCCTAACCCTAACCCTAACCTAATCCTTACCCTTAACCTAACCCTAACCGTAACCCATACCCTTACCCTAACACTTAGCATAACCCTAACCCTCACCCTAACCCTATCCCTTACACTAACCATAACCCTAATCCTAACCCTAAATCTTACCCTAACCCTAACCCTAACCCTAAACCTTACCCTCCCCTCCCCTTACCCTAACCCTAAACCTAACCTTAACCCTAACACTTGCCATTACCCTAAACCTAACCCTAACCCTAAAACTTACCCTTACCCGTACCCTAACCATAAGCCTAACCCTAACCCTAAACCTTACACTTAACCTAACCCTAACGCTAACCCTTACCCTAACCCTAACCCTAACTCTAACCGTTACACTTACCCTTACCTTTACCCTTACCATAACTCTAAACCTAACCCTAACCCTAACCCTAAACCTAACCCTTACCCTTACCCTATCCATAACCCTAACACTAATCCTTATCCTAACCCTAACCCTAACCCTAACACTTGCATTAACACTAACCCTAAGCCTAACCCTTACCCTTACCCTAACCCTAAACATAACCCTAACCTTTACCCTTTCCTTAACTCTAACCCTATCCCCAAACCTAACCCTAACATTGCCCTAACCCTAACCCTAACCATACCCCTATTCCTAACCCCAAACCTAACCCTAACCCTAACCCTAACCCTATCTTTTACCCTTAACCTAACCATAACCCTAACCCTAACCACAACCCTAACACTTACCCTTACCCTTACCCTAACCCTAACCCTAACCCTTAACCTAACCCTAACCTAACCCTAAACCTAACCCTTACCCTAAACCCTAACCCTTACCCTAACCTAAACCTAAACCTTATCCTAACCCTACACCTAACCCTTACCCTAACCCTAACCCGAACCCTAACCCCTAACCCTAACCCTAAACCTCACCCTAACCTTAAACCTAACCCTAACCCTTACCCTTATCCTAACCCTAACCCTAACACTAACCAAAACCCAAACCTAACCTTTAGCCCTAACCCTAACCCTAACCCTTACCCCAACCCTAAACAAAACCCTAAACCTTACCCTTTCCCTAACATAACCCTAACCCTAACCCTAAAACTAACCCTAACCCTAACCCTTACCCCTAACCCTTACCCTAAAACTAACCCTAACCCTAACCCCTAACCCTAACCCTAACCCTAACCATAAACATAACCCTTAACCAAACCCTAACCCTACCCCTTACCCTAAAACTAACCCTAACCCTTACCCTTACCCTAACCCTAACCCTAACCCTAAGCCTTACCCTAACCCTAACTCTAACCCTTACCCTAACCCTAACGAAATCCCTAACCCCTAACCACAACCCTAATCCTCACCCTAACTCTAACCCTAACCCTAAAAATTATCTTTACCATAACCCTAACCCTAAACCTAACCTTAACCCTAAACCTATTCCTAACCATTACCTTTACCGTAACCCTAAACCCTAACCCAAACCCTAACCTTACCCTTACCCTAAACCTAAACCTAACCCTAAACCTAAAACTTACCCTTACCCTAAACATAACCCTAACCCTAACCGTAACCCTAACCCTAACCCAAACCATAACCATTACTCTTACCTTAACCCTAACCTTAACCCTAACTCTAACCCCTAACCCTAAACCTTACCCTTACCCTAACCCTAACCCTTACACTAACCCTAACCCTACCCTAACCCGTATCCCTAACCCTAACCCTAACCCTAACCCGAACCCTAATCTTAACCCTAACCCTAACCCTAACCCTTACCCTAACCCTAAACCAAACCCTAACCCTAACCCTAACCTTAACCCTTACCCTAAAACTAATCCTAACCCTAACACTTACCCTTACCCTAACCCTAATCCTAACCCTAACCCTAACCCTTATCCTTACCCAAACCCTAACCCTAACCCAATCCCTAACGCTAAACCTAACGCTAACCCTAATCCTAACCCTAAACCTAACCCTAACCCTAACCTTAACCTCAACCTTAACCCTAACACTAACCCTAACCCTTACCCTTACCCTAACACTTAGCCTAACCCTAACCCTAACCCTAACCCTAAACCTAACCCTAACACTAACCCTACCCTAACCCTAAACTTAACCCTAACCCTAACCCTTGCCCTTACCCTAATCCTAACCCTATCTCTAACCCTAACCCTAAAATTTACCCTAACCCTAACCCTAACCCTAACCTCAAATTTAACCCTAACCCTAACCCTAACCCTAACACTTACCCTTACTCTAACACTAAGCCTAAGCCTAAGCCTAACCCTAACCCTAACCCTTACCCTAACCCTAACCCTAACCCTAACCCTTACCCTTATCCTAACACTAAGCCTAACCCTAACCCTAACCCTAACCCTTACCCTAACCATAACCCTAATCCTAAACCTAAGCCTAACCCTAACCCTAACCTTAACCCTAACCGTAACCCTAACCTAATCCTTACCCTTAACCTAACCCTAAATGTAACCCGTACCCTTACCCTAACACTTAGCATAACCCTAACCCTCACCCTAACCCTATCCCTTACCCTAACCATAACCCTAATCCTAACCCTAAACCTTACCCTAACCCTAACCCTAACCCTAAACCTTACCCTCCCCTCCCCTTACCCTAACCCTAACCCTAACCTTAACCCTAACACTTGCCATTACCCTAAACCTAACCCTAACCCTAAAACTTACCCTTACCCGTACCCTAACCATAACCCTAACCCTAACCCTAACCCTAAACCTTACACTTACCCTAACCCTAACGCTAACCCTTACCCTAACCCTAAACCTAACCCTAACTCTAACCGTTACCCTTACCCTTACCCTTACCCTTACCATAACTCTAAACCTAACCCTAACCCTTACCCTAAACCTAACCCAACCCTAAACCTAACCCTAACCCTAACCCTTACCCTAAAACTTACCCTAAACCTAACCCTAACTCTACCACTTACCCTTACTCTAACCCTCAACTTAACCCTAACCCTTATCCTAACCATAACCGTAACCCTAACTCTAAGCCTAACACTTACCCTAACCCTAACCCTTACACTAACCCTAACCCTACCCTAACCCGTATTCCTAACCCTAACCCTAACCCTAACCCTAACCTTAACCCTAACCCTAACCCTAACCCTTACCCTAACCCTAAACCAAACCCTAACCCTAACCCTAACCTTAACCCTAACCCTAAACCTAATCCTAACCCTAACACTTACCCTTACCCTAACCCTAACCCTAACCCTAACCCTAACTCTTATCCTTACCCAAACCCTAACCCTAACCCAATCCCTAATCTTAACCCTAACCCTAACCCTAATCCTAACCCTAAACCTAACCCTAACCGTAACCCTAACCTCAACCTTAACCCCAACCCTAACCCTAACCCTTACCCTTACCCTAACACTTAGCCTAACCCTAACCCTAACCCTAAACCTAAACCTAACCCTAACGCTAACCCTAAACCTTGCCCTTATCTTAACCCTAAACCTAACTCTAATCCTTACGCTTACCCTAACGCTAAACCTAACCCTAACCCTAACCCTAAACCGAACACATACCCTTACAATAACCCTAACCCTAACCATAAACATAACCCTAAACCTAGCCCTTAACCTTACCCTAACCCTAACCCTAACCCTAACCCTTACCCTAACCCTAACCCTAATTTTAAACCTAACCCTAAACCTAACCCTAACCTTAACCCTAACCCTAAGCCTAACGCTTGTCCTTACCCACACCATAACCCTAAAACTAACACTAACCCTAACCCTAAACCTAAATCTCACCCTTACCCTTACCCACACCCTAACCCTACACCTAACCCTCACCCTAACCCTAACCCTAACCTCTAACCCTAACCCTAAACCTAACCCTAATCCTTACCATTAACCTAAACCTAACCCTAACACTAACACTTGCCCTTACCCTAAACCCTACCCTAACACTTACCCTAACCCTAACTCTAACCCTAACACTTACCCTTACCCTAACCCTAACCCTAACCCTCTCCCTAACCCTAACCCTAACCTTAACCCTAACCCTAACCCTAACATAACCCTTACCCTTAACCTAACCCTAACCCTAATCCTAACCTTAACCCCAACCTTAAACCTAATCCTAACCCTAACACTTACCCTTACCCTAACCCTAACCCTTATCCTTACCCAAACCCTAACCCTAACCCAATCCCTAACCCTAACCCTAACCCTAACCCTTACCCTAAACCTAAACCTAATCCTAACCCTAAACCTAACCCTAACCCTAACCCTAACCTCAACCTTAACCCTAACCCTAACCCTTACCCTTACCCTAACACTTAGCCTAACCCTAACCATAACCCAAACCCTAACCCTAACATTTATCCTTACCCAAACCCTAACCCTAACCCAATCCCTAACCCTAACCCTTACCCTAACCCTTACCCTAACCCGAACCATAATCCTAACCCTAAACCTAACCCTAACTCTAACCTCAACCTTAACCCTAACCCTAACCCTTACCCTTACCCTAACACTTAGCCTAACCCTAACCCTAACCCTAACCCTAACCCTAAACCTTGCCCTTACCTTAACCCTAAACCTAACGCTAACCCTTACGCTTACCCTAGCGCTAACCCTAACCCTAACCCTAACCCTAAACCGAACACATACCCTTACCCTAACCCTAACCCTAACCATAACCCTAACCCTAACCCTAATCCTTACCCTAACCCTAACCCTAACCCTAACCCTTACCCTTACCCTAACCCTAACCCTAACCTTAACCCCAACACTAAACCTAATCCTAACCCTAACATTTACCCTTGCCCTAACCCTAACCCTAACCCTAAAACTTACCCTAACCCTAACCCTAAATCAAACCCTAAACTTTACCCTTACCCTCACCCTAACCCTAACCTTAACCCTAACTCTAAACTAACCCTAACACTAACCCTTATCCATACCCAAACCCTAACCCTAACCCAATCCCTAACCATAAACATAAACCTAACCCTAACCCTAACCCTAACCCTTACCCTTACCATAACCCTAAACCTAAACCTAACCCTAACCCTCCCTTACCATAACCATAACCCTAACGCTAACCCTAACCTTAACCGTAACCCTTATCCTAAACCTAACCCTAACCCTAACCCCAACCCTTATCCTTACCCTAACCCTAACCGTAACTCTAACCCTAAACCTAACCCGAACCCTAACACTAACCCTTACGCTTACCCCAACGATAAACCTAACCCTAACGCTAACCATAAACCTAACCCTAACCCTAACCCTAACCTTACCATCCCCTCCCCTTACCCTAACCCTAAACCTAACCTTAACCCTAACCCTTGCCATTACCCTAAACCTTACCCTCCACTCCCCTTACCCTAACCCTAACCCTAACCTTAACCCTAACCTTAATCTAACCCTTACCCTTACCCGAACCCTAACCCTAACCATGACCCCAATCCTAAACCTAACCCTAACCCTAAACCTAACCCTTAACGTAACCGTAAACCTAACCCTAACACTTACCCTAACCCTAACCCTAATCTTAACCCTAACCCTTACCCTTACTCTCACCCTAACCTTAACTCTAATATTTATCCTTACCCTAACCCTAACCGTAAACCTAACCCTAAACCTAAACCTAACCCCTACCCTTACCCTAACCCTAAACCTAACCCCAACCCTCACCCTTACCCTAAGGCTAAATCTAACCACAACCCTGACCCTAACTTTAACCCTAACACTTACCCTTAGCCTAACCCTAACCGTAACCCTAAACCTAACCCTAACACTTACCCTAACCCTAACCCTAACCCAAACGCTAACCCTAACACATAACCTTACCCTAACACTAAACCTAACCCTAACCCGAAACCTAACCCTAATCCTAACCCTAACCCTAACCCTAACCATAACCCTCACCCTAAACCTAACCCTAATCATTAAACGTACCCTAAACCTAAACCTAACCATAACCCCAACACTAACCCTAACCCTAACCCTTAACCTTACCCTATCCCTAACCCTAAACCTAACCCTAATCCTAACCCTAACCATTACCCTAGCCCTAACCCTAATCCTAACCCTAACCCTGACCCTTACCCTAACCCTAACCCTAACCCTAACCCTAAACCTAACCATTACTTTTACCCTAACCCTAACCCTTACCCTTAGCCTAACCCTAACCCTAAAACTTAAACTAACCCTAACCCTAACCCTAAACCTAAACCTAAGCCTAACCCCTAACCCTAAACTTAAACCGAACTCTAACCCTAACCCTAACCCTAACCCTTACCCCTACCCTAACTCTAACCCTAACCCTTACCCTAAGCATAACCCTAATTTTAACCCTAACCTAAACCAAACTCTAACCCTAACCCTAACCCTAACCCTTAGCCCTACCCTAACCCTAACCCTAACCCTAAACCTAAACCTAGCCTTAACCCTCACCCTAACCCTAACCCTTCTCCTTACCCTAACCCTAACCCTAAATCTAACACTAACCCTAACCTAAACTTAACCCTCATCCTAACCCTAAACCTAACCTCTAACCCTAACCCTAACCCTTATCCTTACCCAAACCCTAACCCTAACCCAATCCCTAACCATAAACATAAACCTAACCCTAACCCTAACCCTAACCCTTACCCTTACCATAACCCTAAACCTAAACCTAACCCTCCCTTACCATAACCATAACCCTAACGCTAACTCTAACCTTAACCATAACCCTTATCCTAAAACTAACCCTAACCCTAACCCCAACCCTTATCCTTACCCTAACCCTAACCGTAACTCTAACCCTAAACCTAACCCGAACCCTAACACTAACCCTTACGCTTACCCCAACGATAAACCTAACCCTAACCCTAACCCTAACCCTAACCCTAACCCTAACCCTAACCTTACCATCCCCTCCCCTTACCCTAACCCTAAACCTAACCTTAACCCTAACCCTTGCCATTACCCCAAACCTTACCCTCCACTCCCCTTACCCTAACCCTAACACTAACCTTAACCCTAACCCTAATCTAACCCTTACCCTTACCCGAACCCTAACCCTAACCATGACCCCAATCCTAAACCTAACCCTAACCCTAAACCTAACCCTTAACGTAACCGTAAACCTAACCCTAACACTTACCCTAACCCTAACCCTAATCTTAACCCTAAACCTTACCCTTACTCTCACCCTAACCTTAACTCTAATATTTATCCTTACCCTAACCCTAACCGTAAACCTAACCCTAAACCTAAACCTAACCCCTACCCTTACCCTAACCCTAAACCTAACCCCAACCCTCACCCTTACCCTAAGGCTAAATCTAACCCCAACCCTGACCCTAACTTTAACCCTAACACTTACCCTTAGCCTAACCCTAACCGTAACCCTAAACCTAACCCTAACACTTACCCTAACCCTAACCCTAACCCAAACGCTAACCCTAACACATAACCTTACCCTAACACTAAACCTAACCCTAACCCTAACCCTAAACCTAACCCTAATCCTAACCCTAACCCTAACCCTAACCATAACCCTCACCCTAAACCTAACCCTAATCATTAAACGTACCCTAAACCTAAACCTAACCATAACACCAACACTAACCCTAACCCTAACCCTTAACCTTACCCTATCCCTAACCCTAAACCTAACCCTAATCCTAACCCTAACCATTACCCTAGCCCTAACCCTAATCCTAACCCTAACCCTGACCCTTACCCTAACCCTAACCCTAACCCTAACCCTAAACCTAACCATTACTCTTACCCTAACCCTAACCCTTACCCTTAGCCTAACCCTAACCCTAAAACTTACCCTTACCCGTACCCTAACCATAACCCTAACCCTAACCCTAAACCTTACACTTACCCTAACCCTAACGCTAACCCTTACCCTAACCCTAACCCTAACTCTAACCGTTACCCTTACCCTTACCCTTACCCTTACCATAACTCTAAACCTAACCCTAACCCTAACCCTAAACCTATCCCTTACCCTTACCCTATCCCTAACCCTAACACTAATCCTTATCCTAACCCTAATCCTAACCCTACACCTTACATTAACCCTAACCCTAACCCTTATCCTTACCCTAACCCTAACCCTAAACTTAACCCAACCCAAAACCTAATCCTAACCCTAACCCTTACCCTAAAACTTACCCTAACCCTAACCCTAACTCTACCACTTACCCTTACCCTAACACTCAGCTTAACCCTAACCCTTATCCTAACCATAACCGTAACCCTAACCCTAACCCTAACACTTACCCTAACCCTAACCCTTACATTAAACCTAACCCTACCCTAACCCGTATCCCTAACCCTAACCCTAACCCTAACCCTAACCTTAACCCTAACCCTAACCCTAACCCTTACCCTAACCCTAAACCAAACCCTAACCCTAACCCTAACCTTAACCCTAACCCTAAACCTAATCCTAAACCTAACACTTACCCTTACCCTAACCCTAACCCTAACCCTAACCTCAACCTTAACCCTAACCCTAACCCTAACCCTTACCCTTACCCTAACACTTAGCCTAACCCTAACCCTAACCCTAACCCTAAACCTAACCCTAACGCTAACCCTAAACCTTGCCCTTATCTTAACACTAAACCTAACGCTAACACTTACGCTTACCCTGACGCTAAACCTAACCCTAACCCTAACCCTAACCCGAACACATACCCTTACCCTAACCCTAACCCTAACCATAAACCTAACCCTAACCCTAACCCTAACACTTACCCTAACCCTAAAACTAAGCCTAACCCCTAACCCTAACCTTAAAGCTAACTCTAACCGTAACCCAAACCCTAAACCTTACCCCTACCCTAACCCTAACCCTAACCCTTACCCTAACCCTAACCCTAATTTTAAACCTAACCCTAAACCTAACCCTAAACTTAACTCTAACCCTAAGCCTAACCCTTGTCTTACCCTAACCCTAACCCTAAACCTAACACTAACCCTAACCCTAAACCTA
>JANJXV010000048.1:4365000-4375000 GCA_024803745.1 Megascapheus bottae
CCCTAACCCTAACCCTAACCCTAAACCTAACCGTAACACTAACCCTAACCCTAACCCTAACCTTAATCCTAACCCTAACCCTTGCCCTTACCCTAACCCTAACCCTAACTCTAACCGTAACCCAAAAACTTACCCTAACCCAAACCCTAACCCTAACCTCAAATTTTACCCTAACCTAACTCTAACCCTAACCCTTACTCTTACTCTAACACTAAGCCTAAGCCTAAGCCTAAGCCTAACCCTAACCCTTACCCTAACCCTAACCCTAACCCTAACCCTTACCCTTACGCTAACACTAAGCCTAAACCTAACCCTAACCCTAACCCTAACCCTTACCCTAACCATAACCATAATCCTAACCCTAAGCCTAACCCTAACCCTAACCTTAACCCTAATCCTAACCCTAACATAACCCTTACCCTTAACCTAACCCTAACCATAACCTTAACCCCAACCCTAAACCTAACCCAAACCCTATCCCTAACCCTTACCCTAACCCTAATCCTAACCCTAACCCTTACCCTAACCCTAACACTAATCTTAACCCTAACCCTAACCCTTACCCTCACCCTAACCTTAACCCTAAACCTAACCGTAAACTTAATTTTAACATTTATCCTTACCCTAAACCTAACCCTAACCCTAACCCTAAACCTAACCCTAAACCTAACCCTTACCCTTACCCTAACCGTAAACCTAACCCTAAACCTTACTCTTAACCTTACCCTAAACCTAACCCTAACCCTAACCCAAACACTTACCCTAATCCTAACTCTAACCCTAACCCTAACCCTAACCCTAACACATAACCTTACCCTAACCCTAACCCTAACCCTAAACCTAAACCTAACCCTAATCCTAACCATAACCCTAACCCTAAGCATAACACTAAACCTAACCCTAACCCTAATCCTTAAACGTACCCTAACCCTAAACCTAACCCTAACCCCAACCCTAAACCTAACACTAAAACTAACCATTATCCTTACCCTATCCCTAACCCTAAACCTAACCCTAACCCTAACCCTAACCCTAACCATTACCCTAACCCTAACCCTAAACCTAACACTAACTCTTACCCTAACCCTAACCATTACGCTTACCCTAACCCTAACCCTAACACTAAACCGAACCCTAACACTTACCCTAACCCTAACCCTAACCCTAAGCCTAACCCCTAACCCTAACCTTAAACCGAACTCTAACCCTAACCCTACCCCTACCCCTAACCCTAACCCTTACCCTAACTCTAACCCTAACCCTTACCCTAACCCTAACCCTAACCCTAAACCTAACCATAACACTAAACCGAACACATACCATTACCCTAACCCTTACGCTTACCCTAAACCTAACCCTAACCCTAACCCTTACCCTTACACTATCCCTAACCCTAACCCTAACAGTAACCTTAACCATTTTCCTAACCCAAACCCTAATCCTAACCCTAACCCTTACCCTTACCCTAACCCTAACCCTAACCCTAACTCTTACCGTAACCCTAACCCTTACCCTTACCCTAACCCTAACCCTAACCCTTAAACTAACCATAAACTTAACCCTAACCCTAACCTAACTCTAACCCTTATCCTAAACCTAACCCTAACCCTAACCTAACTCTAACCCTTATCCTAACCCTAACCCTAACCCTTACCCTAATCCTAACCCTAAACTTAACCCTAACCCTAACCCTAACCCTAACCCTAAACCTAACACTAACACTAACCCTAACCTTAACCCTAAACCTTACCCTAACCCTTAACCTTATCCTAAGCCTAACCCTAAACCTAACCCTCACCCTAACCCTAAACCTAACCCTAACCCTAACCCTAACATCTAAACCTAAACCTAATCCTTACCCTTATCCTAAACCTAACCCTAACCATAACACTTACCCTTACCCTAAACCCTACCCTAACCCTAACCCTAACCCAAACCCTTAAACTAACCCTAACCCTGACCCTAACCCTTGCCCTAAAACTAACCCTAACCCTAACCCTTACCCTTACCCTAACCTAAACCTAACCCTAACCCTAACCCTAACCCTTACCCTAACCCTAACCCTAACCCTTATCCTTACCCTAACCTAAACCTAACCCTAACCCTAACCCTAACCCTTACCGTAACCCTAACCCTAACCCTAACCCTTACCCTTACCCTAACCTAAACCTAACCCTAAACCTAACCCTAACCCTAACCCTTACAATAACCTAACCCTAACCCTTACCCTAAACCTAACCATAATCTTAACCCTAACCTTAACCCTAACCCTAACCCTAACTCTAACCCTTACCCTAACCCTAACCCTAACCCTAACCCTATCCTTAACTGTAACACTAACCCTTACCGTTAACCTAACCCTAGCCCTAACTCTAACCCTAACATTAACCCTAATCCTTACCCTAACCCTAACCTTAACCGTAACCATAACCCTAATCCTAACCCTAACCTTCACCCTAAACCTAACCCTAACCCTTGCCCTTACCCTAACCCTAAACCTAACCCTAACCCTAACCCTAACCCTTACCCTAACCATAACCCTAACCCTAACCCTTACCCTTTCCCTAACCTAAACCTAACCCTAACCCTAACCCTTACCCTAACCCTAACTCTAACCCTAACCATTACCCTTATCCTAACCTAAACCTAACCCTAACCCTAACCTTACCCTAACCCTAACCCTAACCCTAACCCTTACCATTACCCTAACCTAAACCTAACCCTAACCCTAACCCTAACCCTTACCCTAACCTAACCCTAACCCTTACCCTAAACCTAAACCTAACCCTAACAATAACATTAACCCTAACCCTAACCAAACTCTAACCCTTACCCTAACCCTAACCCTAACCCTAACCTTAACCGTAAAACTAACCCTTGCCCTTAACCTAACCCTAGCCGTAACTCTAACCCTAACATTAACCCTTACGGAAACTCTAACCCTAACCCTAATCCTAACCCTAACCTTAACCCTAACCCTAACCCTAAACCTTACCCTTACCCTAACCCTAACCTTAACCCTAACCCTTACCCTAACCCTTACCCTTATCCTAACCCTAACCCTAAACCTTACCTCTAACCCTAACCTTAAACCTATCCCTAATCCTTACCCTTATCGTAAACCTAACTCTAACACTAACACCTACCCTTACCCTAAACTCTACACTAACCCTAACCCTAACCCTTACCCTAACCCTAACCCTAACCCTAACCCTTACCCTTAACCTAACCCTAAACCTAACACTAACCCTAACCCTAAACCTAACCCTTATCCTAACCCTTACCCTTATCCTAACCCTAACCCTAAACCTAACCCTCACCCTAACCCTAACCCTAACCCTAACCCTAACCTCTAAACCTAACCCTAAACCTAACCCTAATCCTTACCCTTTTCCTAAACCTAACCCTAACCCTAACCCTAAACCTAACCCTAAACCTAACCCTAAACCTTACCCTTATCTTAACCCTAACAGTAACCCTAACCATTACGCTTACCCTAACGCTAACCCTAACGCTAACCCTAACCCTAACCCTAACCCTAACCCGTAAACATACCCTTACCCTAACCTGTAACCCTAACCCTAAACCTAACCCTAATCCTTACCCTTATCCTAAACCTAACCCTAAACCTAACCCTAAACCTTACCCATATCTTAACTCTAACCCTAACACTAACACTTACCCTTACCCAAACCCCACCCTTGCACTAACCCTAACATTTACCCTAACCCTAAACCTAACCCTAACCCTTACCCTCACCCTAAACCTAACCCTAACCCTTATCCTTACTCAAACCCTAACCCTAACACTAACCCTTACCCTATCCCTGACCCTAACCCTAACCGTCACCCTAACCATTTCCCTAAACCTAACCCTAATCCTATCCCTACCCTTACCCTTATCCTAACCCTAACCCTAACCCTAACCCTAACTCTTACCCTAACCCTAACCCTAACCCTTAAACTAACCCTAATCCTAACCCTAACCCTAACCCTAACCCTAACCTAACTCTAACCCTAAACCTAACCCTAACATTAACACTAACTCTTATCCTAACCCTAACCCTAACCCTTACCCTAATCCTAACCCTAACCTTAACCCTAACCCTAACCCTAACCCTAACCCTAAACCTAAACCTAACACTAACACTAACCCTAACCTTAACCCTAACCCTTACCGTAACCCTTAACCTTATCCTAAGCCTAACCCTAAACCTAACCCTCACCCTAACCCTAAACCTAACCCTAACCCTAACCCTAACATCTAAACCTAAACCTAATCCTTACCCTTATCCTAAACCTAACCCTAACCCTAACCCTTACCCTAACCCTAACCCTAATCCTAACCCTTACCATTACCCTAAACCTAAACCTAACCCTAATCCTAACCATAACCCTAACCCTAAGCATAACCCTAAACCTAAACCTAACCCTAATCCTTAAATGTACCCTAACCCTAAACCTAACCCTAACCCCAACCCTAAACCTAACCCTAAACCTAACCCTTACCCTTATCCTATCCCTAACCCTAAACCTAACCCTAACCCTAACCCTAACCCTAACCATTACCCTAACCCTAACCCTAACCCTAAACCTAACACTAACTCTTACCCTAACCCTAACCCTTACGCTTACCCTAACCCTAACCCTAACACTAAACCGAACCCTAACACTTACCCTAACCCTAACCCTAACCCTAAGCCTAACCCCTAACCCTAATCCTAAACCGAACTCTAACTCTAAGCCTACCCCTACCCCTAACCCTAACCCTTACCCTAACTCTAACCCTAACCCTTACCCTAACCCTAACCCTAACAGTAAACGTAACCATAACACTAAACCGAACACATACCATTACCGTAACCCTTACCCTTACCCTAAACCTAACCCTAACGTTAACCCCAACGCTAAACCTAATCCTAACCCTAACACTTACCCTTACCATAACCCTAACCCTTACCCTTAACCAACCCTAAATCTAATTCTAACCTTAACCCTAATCCTAACCCTTAACCTAACCCTAACCCTAACCCTTACCCTAAACCTAACCCTAAACCTAACCCTAACCCTAACCTAACCCTAACACACACCCTTACCCTAACACTAACCGTAACTGTAACCCTAACCCTAACACTTACCCTAACCCTAACCCTAACCCTAAGCCATAACTTTAGCCTAACCCTAACCCTAACCCTAACCCTAAACCTAACCCTAACCCTAACCCTTACCCTTACACTATCCCTAACCCTAACCATAACCGTAACCTTAACCATTTTCCTAACCCAAACCCTCATCCTAACCCTAACCCTTACCCTTACCCTAACCCTAACCCTAACCCTAACTCTTACCGTAACCCTAACCCTTACCCTTACCCTAACCGTAACCCTAACCCTTAAACTAACCATAAACCTAACCCTAACACTAACCCTAACCTAACTCTAACCCTTATCCTAAACCTAACCCTAACCCTAACCTAACTCTAACCCTTATCCTAACCCTAACCCTAACCCTTACCCTAATCCTAACCCTAAACTTAACCCTAACCCTAACCCTAACCCTAACCCTAAACCTAACACTAACACTAACCCTAACCTTAACCCTAACCCTTACCCTAACCCTTAACCTTATCCTAAGCCTAACCATAAACCTAACCCTCACCCTAACCCTAAACCTAACCCTAACCCTAACCCTAACATCTAAACCTAAACCTAATCCTTACCCTTATCCTAAACCTAACCCTAACCCTAACACTTACCCTTACCCTAAACCCTACCCTAACCCTAACCCTAACCCTAACATCTAAACCTAAACTTAATCCTTACCCTTATCCTAACCCTAACCCTAACATTAACACTTACCCTTACCCTAAACCCTAACCCTAACCCTAACCCTAACCCTAACCCTAACTCTTACCCTAACCCTAAACCTAACCCTTAAACTAACCCTAACCCTAACCCTAACCCTAACCCTAACCTAACTCTAACCCTAAACCTAACCCTAACATTAACCCTAACTCTTATCCTAACCCTAACCCTAACCCTTACCCTAACCCTAACCCTAACCCTAACCCTAACCTTAACCCTATCCCTAACCCTAACCCTAAGCTTAACCCTAACCCTAACCCTAACCCTTGCCCTTACTCTAACCCTAATCCTAAACCTAAAACTAACCCTAACCCTAACCCTAACCCTTACCCTTACACTAACCCTAACCCTAAACCTAACCCTAACCCTAATCCTAACCCTAGCCCTAACCTCTAACCCTAACCCTAAACCTAACCCTAATACTTACCATTATCCTAAACCTAACCCTAACACTAACACTTACCCTCACCCTAAACCATACCCTAACCCTAACGCTAACCCTAACCCTAACCCTTACTCAAACCGTAACCCTAACCCTTACACTTACACTAACATAAACCTAACCCTAACCATAACCTTTACCCTAACCTCCCCTAACCCTTACCGTAAACCTAACCCTAAACCTAACCCTAACCCTTACCCTTATCCTAACCCTAACCCTAAACTTAACCTCAGCCTAACCCTAACCCTAGCCCTAACCTCTTATCCTAACCCTAAAACTAACCCTAATACTTACTCTTATCCTAAACCTAACCCTAACACTAACACTTACCCTTACCCAAAACCCGACCCTAACCCTAACCCTAACCTTTACCCTAATCCTAACCCTAAACCTAACCCTAAAACCTGCACTTACCTTAACCCTAAGCCTAACCCTAAACCTAACCCGAACACATATTCTTACCCTAACCCTAACCCTAACCATAACCATAACCCTAATCCTAACCCTAACCATAACCCTTACCCTTACCCTAACCCTAACCCTAACCTTAACCCCAACCCTAAACCTAATCCTAACCCTAACACTTAACCTTACCCTAACCCTAAACCTAAACCTAAACCTAACCCTTAACCTTACCCTTACCCTCACCCTAACCCTAACCTTAACCCTAACCCTAAACCTAACCCTAAACCTAACTCTTATCCTTACCCAAACCCTAACCCAAACCCAATCCCTAACCCTAACCATCACCCTAAACCTAAACCTTACCCTTACCCTAACCCTAACCCTAAATCTAACCCTAACCCTCACCCTTACCCTAACCCTAACCCTTACCTTAACCCTTATCCTTATCCTAAACCTAACCCTAACCCTAACCCTAACCCTTATCCTTACACTAATCCTAACCCTAACCATAATCCTAAACCTAACCCTAACCCTTAACCTTACGCTTACCCTAACGCTAAACCTAACCCTAACCCTAACCCTAACCCTAACCCTAAACCTAACCCTAACCCTAACCTTAACCCTAACCCTTACCCTTACCCTAAACCTAACCCTAACCCTAACACTTACCCTTACCGTACCCTAACCCTAACCCTAACCCTAAACCTTACACTTACCCTAACACTAACGCTAACCCTTACCCTAACCCTACCCTAACTCTAACCATTACCCTTACCCTTACCCTAACCCTAACCCTAACCCTAACCCTAAAGCTAACCCTAACCCTAACCATAACCCTTACCCTTACCCTAAACCTAACCCTAACCCTAACCCTTAACCAAACCCTAACCCTAACTCTAACGCTAACACTTACCATAACCCTAACCCTAACCCTATCCCTAACATCTAACCCTAAACCTAAACCTAACCCTAAACCTAATCCTTACCCTTATCCTAAACCTAACCCTAATCCTTACCATAACCCTAAACCTAAGTCTAAACCTTACCCTTACCCTAACCCTTACCCTAACCCTAAACCTAACCC
Source organism: Megascapheus bottae (assembly GCA_024803745.1). NCBI lineage: Eukaryota > Metazoa > Chordata > Mammalia > Rodentia > Geomyidae > Megascapheus > Megascapheus bottae. The sequence goes on from JANJXV010000048.1 coordinate 4,372,795, forward strand.
TAACACTTACCCTTACAAAAACCCTAACCCTAACCCTAACCCTAACCATAAACCTAACCCTAACCCTAACACTAACCCTTACCCTAACCCTAAACCTAACCCTAACCCTTACCCTTACCCTATCCCTAAACCTAACCCTAAACCTAACCCTTACCCTAACCCTAACCCTAACCCTAACCTTAACCCTAACCCTAACTTTAACCCTAACCTTAATATTAACCCTAACCCTAACCCTTGCCTTTAGCCTAACCCTAACCCTAAACCTAACACTAACCATAAACCTAACCTTAACCCTAATCCTAACACTTGCCCTTACACTAACCCTAACAAATCTCTAACCCTAACCCTAACCCTTACCCTAACACTTACCCTAACCCTTACCCTAAACCTAACCTTAACCCTAACCCTAACCCTAATCCTAAACCTAACCTAAACCTAACCCTAAACCTAACCCTAACCCTTTCCCTTACCCTAACCTTAACCCTAATCCTAAACCTACCACTAAACCTAACCCTAATCCTAACCCTAACCCTAACCCTTACCCTTATCCTAACCCTAACCCTAAACCTAACCTCACCCTAACCCTAACCCTAGCCCTTACCTCTAACCCTAAACCTAAACCTAACCCTAATCCTTACCCTTATCCTAAACCTAACCCTAACACTAAAACTTACACTTACACAAAACCCCACCCTAACCCTAACCCTAACCCTTACCCTAACCCTAACCCTAACCCTAACCCTTACCCTTACCCTAAACCTAAACCTAACCCTAACCCTAACCCTAACTCTTACCCTAACCCTTACCCTTACCCTAACCATAAACCTAACCCTAACCCTAACCCTAACTCTTACCCTTACCCTAACCCTAACCCTAAACCTAACCCTAACCCTAACCCTAACCCTAAACCTTGCCCTTACCTTAACCCTAAGCCTAACCCTAAACCTAACCCGAACACATACTCTTACCCTAACTCTAACCCTAACCCTAACCATAACCTTACCCTTACCCTAACCCTAACACTAACCTTAACCCCAACCCTAAACCTAATCCTAACCCTAACACTTACCCTAACCCTAACCCTAACACTAAACCTTACCCTAACCCTAACCCTAACCCTAAACCTAACCCTAAACCTTACCCTTACCCTCACCCTAACCCTAACGTAAACCTAACCCTAAACCTAACCCTAAACCTAACCCTTATCCTTACCCAAACCCTAACTCTAACCCAATCCCTAATCCTAACCATCACCCTAAACCTAACCCTTACCCTTACCCTAACCCTAACCCTTAATCTAACCCTAACCCTCACCCTAACCCTAACCCTAACCCTAACCTTAAACCTTATCCTTATCCTAAACCTAACCCTAACCCTAACCCTAACCCTAACCCTAACATCTAAACCTAAACCTAATCCTTACCCTTATCCTAAACCTAACCCTAACACTTACCCTTACCCTAAACCCTACCCTAACCCTAACCCTAACCCTAAAATCTAAACCTAAACCTAATCCTTACCCTTATCCTAAACCTAACCCTAACCCTAACCCTAACCCTAACCCTAACCCTAACTCTTACCCTAACCCTAAACCTAACCCTTAAACTAACCCTAACCCTAACCCTAACCCTAACCCTAACCTAACTCTAACCCTAAACCTAACCCTAACATTAACCCTAACTCTTATCCTAACCCTAACCCTAACCCTTACCCTAACCCTAACCCTAACCCTAACCCTAACCTTAACCCTATCCCTAACCCTAACCCTAACCTTAACCTTAACCCTAACCCTTCCCCTAACACGTACCCTAACCCTTACCCTAAACCTAACCTTAACCCTAACCCTAACCCTAATCCTAAACCTAACCTAAACCTAACCCTAACCCTAACCCTTGCCCTTACCCTAACCTTAACCCTAACCCTAACCCTAACCCTTGCCCTTACTCTAACCCTAATCCTAAACCTAAAACTAACCCTAACCCTAACCCTAACCCTTACCCTTACACTAACCCTAACCCTAAACCTAACCCTAACCCTAATCCTAACCCTAGCCCTAACCTCTAACCCTAACCCTAAACCTAACCCTAATACTTACCATTATCCTAAACCTAACCCTAACACTAACACTTACCCTCACCCTAAACCATACCCTAACCCTAACGCTAACCCTAACCCTAACCCTTACTCAAACCCTAACCCTAACCCT
>JANJXV010000048.1:4382500-4412500 GCA_024803745.1 Megascapheus bottae
AACCTAACCCTAAACCTAACCCTAACCCTAACCCTTACACTTACCCTAACCCTAACACTAACCCTTACCCTAACCCTACCCTAACTCTAACCGTTACCCTTACCCTTACCCTTAACCTTACCCTAACCCTAAAGCTAACCCTAACCCTAATCCTAACCCTTACTCTTACCCTAGCCCTAACCCTAACCCTAACCCTTACCCAAACCCTAACCCTAACCCTAACTCTAATACTTACCCTAGCCCTAACCCTAACCCTAACCCTTACCCTTACCCTAACTCTAACCCTAACCCTAACCCTTACCCAAACCCTAAGCCTAACCCTAACCCTTACACTTACCCTAACCCTAACCCTTACCATTACCCTAACCCTAAACTTAACCCTAACCCTAACCCTAATCCTAAACCTAACCTTAACCCTAACCCTAACCCTAACCCTTGCCCTTACCCTAACCCTAACACTAAACCTAAACCTACCACTAACCCTAACCCTAACCCTTACCTTTATCCTAACCCTAACCCTAAACCTAACCTCACCCTAACCCTAACCCTAGCCCTAAACTCTAACCCTAACCCTAAACCTAACCCTAATCCTTACCCTTATTTTAAACCTAACCCTAACACTAACACTTACGCTAAACCTACCCCTAACCCTTACACTTATCCTAACCCTAACCCTAAACCTAACGTCACCCTAACCCTAACCCTAGCCCTAACCTCTAACCCTAACCCTAAACCTAACCCTAATTCTTACCCTTATCCTAAACCTAACCCTAACACTAACACTTACCCTTACCCAAAACCCCACCCTAACCCTAACTCTAACCCTTACCCTAATCCTAAACCTAACCCTAACCCTTACCCTTACCCTAACCCAAAACCTAACCCTAGCCCTAATCCTAACTCTTACACTTACCCTAACCCTAACCCTAACCCTAACCCTTATCCTTACCCTAACCCTAACCCTAAACCTAACCCTAAACCTAACCCTAACCCTAACCCTAACTCTTACGCTTACCCTAAAGCTAACCCTAACCCTAACCCTAACCCTAAACCTAACCCTAACACTTACCTTAACCCTAACCCTTACACTTACCGTAAACCTAACCCTAACCCTAACACTTACCCTAACCCGTACCCTAACCCTAACCCTAAAACTAACCCTAAACCTTACACTTACACTTACCCTAACCCTAACACTAACCCTTACCCTAACCCTACCCTAACTCTAACCGTTACCCTTACCCTTACCCTTAACCTTACCCTAACCCTAAAGCTAACCCTAACCCTAATCCTAACCCTTACTCTTACCCTAACCCTAACCCTAACCCTAACCCTTACCCAAACCCTAACCCTAACCCTAACTCTAATACTTACCCTAGCCCTAACCCTAACCCTAACCCTTACCCTTACCCTAACTCTAACCCTAACCCTAACCCTTACCCAAACCCTAAGCCTAACCCTAACCCTTACCTAACCCTAAACTTAACCCTAACCCTAACCCTAATCCTAAACCTAACCTTAACCCTAAACCTAACCCTAACCCTTGCCCTTACCCTAACCCTAACCCTAAACCTAAACCTACCACTAACCCTAACCCTAACCCTTACCTTTATCCTAACCCTAACCCTAAACCTAACCTCACCCTAACCCTAACCCTAGCCCTAAACTCTAACGCTGAGCCTAAACCTAACCCTAATCCTTACCCTTATTTTAACCTAACCCTAACACTAACACTTACCCTAACCCTAACCCTAACCCTTACACTTATCCTAACCCTAACCCTAAACCTAACGTCACCCTAACCCTAACCCTAGCCCTAACCTCTAACCCTAACCCTAACCCTAACCCTAATTCTTACCCTTATCCTAAACCTAACCCTAACACTAACACTTACCCTTACCCAAAACCCCACCCTAACCCTAACCCTAACCCTTACTCTAATCCTAAACCTAACCCTAACCCTTACCCTTACCCTAACCCCAAACCTAACCCTAGCCCTAACCCTAACTCTTACACTTACCCTAACCCTAACCCTAAGCCTAACCCTAACCCTAACCCTTATCCTTACCCTAAACCTAACCCTAACCCTAAACCTAACCCTAACCCTAACCCTAACCCTAACCCTAATCCTAAACCTAAACTTAACCATAAACCTAACCCTAACCCTTGCCCTTACCCTAACCCTAACCCTAATCCTAAACCTATCACTAACCCTAACCCTAACCCTAACCCTTACACTTATCCTAACCCTAACCCTAAACCTAACCTCACCCTAAATCTAACCCTAGCCCTAACCTCTAACCCTAACTCTAAACCTAACCCTAATCCTTACCCTTATTTTAAACCTAACCCTAACACTAACACTTACCCTAACCCTAACCCTAATCCTAACCCTTACCCTTACCCTAACCCTAACCCTAACCCTTACCCAAACCCTAACCCTAAACCTAACCCTAACCCTAACCCTAACCCTAAACCAAAACCTAACCCTAACCCTAAGCCTAAACCTAGCCCTTACCTTAACCCTAACCCTAAACCTAAACCTAACCCGAACACATACTCTTGCCCTAACCGTAATCCTAACCATAACCCTAACACTAACCCTTACCCTAACCATAACCCTAAACCTTACCCTTACCCTAACCCTAACCCTAACCTTAACCCCCATCCTAAACCTAATCCTAACCCTAACACTTACCCTTACCCTAACCCTAACCCTAAACCTAAACCTAAACCTTACCCTAACCCTAAACCTAACCCTAAACCTAACCCTAAACGTTACACTTACCCTCACCCTAACCCTAACCTTAACCCTAACCCCAAACCTAACCCTAAACCTAACCCTTACCCTTACCCTAACCCTAACCCTAACCCTAAACCTAACCCTAACCCTCACCCTTACCCTAACCCTAACCCTAACCTTAACCCTTATCCTTATCCTAAACCTAACCCTAACCCTAAACCTAAACCTTATCCTTACCCTAACCCTAACCCTAACCCTAAATCAAACCCTAACCCTAACCCTAAGCCTTACGCTTACCCTAACGCTAAACCTAAACCTAACCCTAACCCTAACCCTAACACTTACCCTTACCCTAAACCAAACCCTAACCCTAACCCTTACCCAAACCCTAACCCTAACCCTAACCCTAACCCTAACACTAACCCTAACCCTAACCCTAACTCTAACACTTACCCTTACCCTAACCCTAACCCTAACCCTAACCCTAACCTTACCCTTACCCTAATCCTAACCCTAAACCTAACCCTACCTCTTACCCTAACCCTAACGCTAACCCTTACCCTAACCCTACCCTAACTCTAACCGTTACCCTTACCCTTACCCTTAACCTTACCCTAACCCTAAAGCTAACCCTAACCCTAATCCTAAACCTTACTCTTACCCTAACCCTAACCCTAACCCTAACCATTACCCAAACCCTAACCCTAACCCTAACTCTAACACTTACGCTAACCCTAACCCTAACCCTCACCCTTACCCTAACTCTAACCCTAACCCTAACCCTTACCCAAATCCTAAGCCTAACCCTAACCCTAACCCTTACCCTAACCCTAACCCTAATCCTAAACCTAACCTTAACCCTAAACCTAACCCTAACCCTAAACCTACCACTAAACCTAACCCTAACCCTTACCCTTATCCTAACCCTAACCCTAAACCTAACCTCACGCTAACCCTAACCCTAGCCCTAACCTCTTACCCTAACCCTAAACCTAACCCTAATCCTTACCCTTATTTTAAACCTAACCCTAACACTAACACTTACCCTAACCCTAACCCTAATCCTAACCCTTACCCTTACCCTAACCCTAACCCTAACCCTAACCCTTACCCAAACCCTAACCCCAACCCTAACCCTAACCCTAAACCTAAAACTAAACCTAACCCTAACCGTAAACCTTGCCCTTAACTTAACCCTAATCCTAACCCTAAACCTAACCCGAACACATACTCTTACCCTAACCGTAATCCTAACCATAACCCTAACACTTACCCTAACCCTAACACTAACCTTTACCCTAAACATAACCCTAAACCTTACCCTTACCCTAACCCTAACCCTAACCTTAACCCCAACCCTAAACCTAATCCTAACCCTAACACTTACCCTTACCCTAACCCTAACCCTAACCCTAAACCTTACCCTAACCCTAACCCTAACCCTAAACCTAACCCTAAACCTTACACTTACCCTCACCCTAACCCGAACCTTAACCCTAACTCTAAACCTAAACCTAAACCTAACCCTTATCCTTACCCAAACCCTAACCTTAACCCAAACCCTAACCCTAAACATCACCCTAAACCTAACCCTTACCCTTACCCTAACCCTAACCCTAACACTAAACCTAACCCTAACCCTCACCCGTACCCTAACCCTAACCCTAACCTTAACCCTTATTCTTATCCTAAACCTAACCCTAACAATAAACCTAACCCTTATCCTTACCCTAACCCTAACCCTAACCCTAAACCTAACTCTAACCCTAAACCTAACCCTTACGCTTACCCTAACGCTAACCCTAACCCTAACCCTAAACCTAACCCTAAACCTAACCCTAAGCCAAACCTTAACCCTAACCCTTACCCTTACCCTAACCCTAACCCTAACCCTAACCCTTACCCAAACCCTAACCCTAACCCTAACCCTAACACTTACCCTAACCCTAACCCTAAGCCTAACCCTTACCCTTACCATAAACCTAACCCTAAACTTAACCCCAACCCTAAACCTAACCCTAACCATAACCATTACCCTAACACATACCCTAACCCTAACCCTAATTCTAACACTTACCCTTACCCTAACTCTAACCCTTACCCTAAACCTTACCCTAACCCTAACCCTAACCCTAACCCTAACCTTAAACTTAACCCTAACCCTAAACCTAACCCTTACCCTTACCCTTACCCTTACCCTAACCCTAACCCTAAACCTAACCCCAACCCTAACCCTAACCCTAACCTTAACCCTATCCTAACTTTTGCCCTAACAATAACCCTAACCCTAACCCTAAACCTTACTCTTATCCTAAACCTAACCCTAAAACTAACCCTAATCCTAACCCTAACCCTAAACTTAACCCTAACCCTAACCCTAACCCTTACCCTTACCCTAATCCTAACCCTAAAACTAATCCTAAGCCTAACCCTAACCCTAACCTTACCCTTACCCTAAACCTAACCCTAACTCTACCCCTAACCCTAACCTACCACCTAAACCTAACCCTAACCCTAACCCTTAACCTAACCCTAACACTAACCATAGCACTTACCGTTACCCTAACCCTAACCCTAACATCAACCGTAACCCTAAACCTAAACCTTACCCTTACCCTAACCCTAACCCTAAACCTGTCCCTAAACCTAAACCTAACACTAACCCTAACCCTAAACCTAACCCTAACCCTAACCCTAACCCTTACCCTTAAACTAACAATAACCCTAACCCTTACCCTAACCCAAACCCTAAACCTAACCCTAACCCTTACCCTTACCCTCACCCTTTCCCTAACCTTAACAATAGCCCCAACCGAATCCCTTATCCTTACCCAAACCCTAACCCTAACCCTGTCCCTAACCCTAACCCTAACCCTAAACCTAACCCTTACCCTTAACCTAAACCTAACCCTAAACCTAACCCTAACCCTTAACCTTACCCTAACCCTAACCCTAACCCTAACCCTAACCTTAACCCTAACCCTTACCCTAACCCTAACCCTTACCCTAACCCTAACCCTAACCCTAACCCTTATCCTTACCCTAAGCCTAGCCATAACCCTAACCCTAAACCTAACCGTAACCCTCAACCTAACCCTTACCCTTTCCCTTAAACTAAACCTAAACCTAAACCTAACCCTAACCCTTACCCTTCCTCTAACCCTAAACCTAACCCTAAACCTAACCCTAACCCTAAACTTAACCCTAAACCTTACCCAAACCCTAACCCTAACCCTAAACGTTAACCTAACCCTAACCCTGACCCTAACCCCTAACCCTAACCCTTAACATAACCCTAACACTAACCCTAACCCTAACCCTAACCCTTACCCTAACCAAACCCTAACACTTACACTAACACTAACCCTAAGCCTAACCCTAAACCTAAACCTAACCCTAACCCTAACCGTAAACCTTGCCCTTAACTTAACCCTAATCCTAACCCTAAACCTAACCCGAACACATACTCTTACCCTAACCGTAATCCTAACCATAACCCTAACACTTACCCTAACCCTAACACTAACCTTTACCCTAAACATAACCCTAAACCTTACCCTTACCCTAACCCTAACCCTAACCTTAACCCCAACCCTAAACCTAATCCTAACCCTAACACTTACCCTTACCCTAACCCTAACCCTAACCCTAACCTTAAACCTTACCCTAACCCTAACCCTAACTCTAAACCTAACCCTAAACCTTACACTTACCCTCACCCTAACCCTAACCTTAACCCTAACTCTAAACCTAAACCTAAACCTAACCCTTATCCTTACCCAAACCCTATCCCTAACCCAATCCCTATCCCTAAACATCACCCTAAACCTAACCCTTACCCTTACCCTAACCCTAACCCTAACACTAAACCTAACCCTAACCCTCACCCTTACCCTAACCCTAACCCTAACCTTAACCTTTATTCTTATCCTAAACCTAACCCTAACAGTAAACCTAACCCTTATCCTTACCCTAACCCTAACCCTAACCCTAAACCTAACTCTAACCCTAACCCTAACCCTTACGCTTACCCTAACGCTAACCCTAACCCTAACCCTAACCCTAACCCTAACCCTAACCCAAACCTTAACCCTAACCCTTACCCTTACCCTAAAGCTAATCCTAACCCTAACACTTACCCTTACCCATACCCTAACCCTAACCCTAACACTAACCCTAAACTTTACACTTACCCTAAACCTAACACTAACCCTTACCGTAACCCTAACCCTAACTCTAACCATTAACCTTACCCTTAACCTTAACCTTAACCTAACCCTAAACCTAACCCTAACCCTAACCCTTACCCTTACCCTAACCCTAACCCTAACCCTAACCCTTACCCAAACCCTAACCCTAACCCTAACCCTAACACTTACCCTAACCCTAACCCTAAGCCTAACCCTTACCCTTACCATAAACCTAACCCTAAACTTAACCCCAACCCTAAACCTAACCCTAACCATAATCATTACCCTAAGACATACCCTAACCCTAACCCTAATTCTAACACTTACCCTTACCCTAACTCTAACCCTTACCCTAAACCTTACCCTAAACCTAACCCTAACCCTAACCTTAAACTTAACCCTAACCCTAAACCTAACCCTTACCCTTACCCTTACCCTTACCCTAACCCTAACCCTAAACCTAACCCCAACCCTAACCCTAAACCTAACCTTAACCCTATCCTAACCCTTGCCCTAACAATAACCCTAACCCTAACCCTAACCCTAACCCTAACCCTTACTCTTATCCTAAACCTAACCCTAAAACTAACCCTAATCATAACCCTAACCCTAAACTTAACCCTAACCCTAACCCTAACCCTTACCCTTACCCTAACCCTAACCCTAAAACTAATCCTAATCCTAACCCTAACCCTAACCTTTACCCTTACCCTAAACCTAACCCTAACTCTACCCCTAACCCTAACCTACCACCTAAACCTAACCCTAACTCTAATCCTTAACCTAACCCTAACACTAACCATAGCACTTACCCTTACCCTAACCCTAACCCTAACATCAACAGTAACCCTAAACCTAAACCTTACCCTTACCCTAACCCTAACCCTTAACCTATCCCTAAACCTAAACCTAACACTAACCCTAACCCTAACCCTAAACCTAACCCTAACCCTAACCATAACCCTTACCCTTAAACTAACAATAACCCTAACCCTTACCCTAACCCAAACCCTAAACGTAACCGTAACCCTTACACTTACCCTCACCCTTACCCTAACCTTTACAATAGCCCCAACCGAATCCCTTATCCTTACCCAAACCCTAACCCTAACCCTAACCCTAACCCTTATCCTTACCCTAAGCCTAAGCATAACCCTAACCCTAAACCTAACCGTAACCCTCAACCTAACCCTTACCCTTTCCCTTAAACTAAACCTAAACCTAAACCTAACCCTAACCCTTACCCTTCCTCTAACCCTAAACCTAACCCTAACCCTAACCCTAACCCTAAACTTAACCCTAAACCTTACCCAAACCCTAACCTAACCCTAACCGTTACCCTAACCCTAACCCTGACCCTAACCCCTAACCCTAACCCTTAACATAACCCTAACACTAACCTAACCCTAACCCTTACCCTTAACCAAACCTAAATGTAAATCTAACCCTAACCCTAATCCTAACCCTTAACCTAACCCTAACCCTAAACCTAACTCTAACCCTAACCTAAACCTAACCCTAACCCTTACCCTAACCAAACCCTAACACTTACCTTAACCCTAACCCTAAGCCTAACCCTAACCCTAACCCTTGCCCTTACCCTAACCCTAACCCTAAACCTAACAGTAACTCTAAACCTAACCCTAAACTTAACCCTAAGCCTAACCCTTGCCCTTACACTAACCCTAACCTTAAACCTAACCCTAACCCTATTCCTAACCCTAAACCTAAACCTTACCCTTACCATAACACTAACCCTAACCTTAACCATAACCTTAACCCTAACCCTGACTCTAACCCTAACCCTAACCCTTACCCTAACCCTAACCCTACACCTAACCCTTACCCTAACACTAACCCTAACCCTAATCCTCACCCTAACCCTAACCTTAACCCTAACACTTACCCTTTTCATAATCCTAACTCAAATCATAACCCTGAACCTTACCCTTACCCTTACCTAACCCTAACCCTAAACCTAACCTTAACCCTAACCCTAACCATAAGCCTAACCCTAACCCTTACCCTAACCCTAACCCTAACCATTACCCGAAACTTAATGCTAACCCTAACCCTAACCCTAAACCTTACCCTAACCCTAACCCTAACCCTAACCCTAATCCTTCCCTAAACCTTACCCTAAACCTAACCCTAACCGTAAACCTAACCCTAACACTTACCCTTACTCTAACCGTAATCCCAACCCTATCCCTAAACCTAACCCTAACCCTAACCCTTACCCTTACCCTTAACCTAACCCTAACCCTAACCCTAACACTTACACTTACCCTAACCTTAACCCTAACCCTTACCCTAACCCTAACCCTAACCCTAACACTTACCCTTACTATAAACCTAACCCTAACCCTAACCCTTACCCTAACGCTAAGCCTTACGCCAACCAAACCCTAACCCTTACCCTAACCCTAACCCTAAACCGAACACTAATCCCTAACCCTAACTCTATCCCTCACCCTAAACCTTAACCCTAAACCTTACCCTTACCCTAAACCTAACCCTAACCTTAACCCTTACCCTACCCTAAACCTAACCCTAAACCTAACCCCTACACTTACCCTTACCCTTAGCCTTACCCTAACCCTAAACCTAACCCCAACCCTAACAGTAATCCTTACCCTTACCCTAACCCTAACCCTAACACTAACCCTTACCCTAACCCTAACCCTAACAATAACCGTAACACTTTCCCTAACTCTAACCCTAACCCTAACACTTACCCTTATCCTCACCCTAACCCTAAACTTAACCCCAACCCTAAACCTAACCCTAACCCTAACCCTTACCCTAACACTTACCCTAACCCTAACTCTAACCCTAACCCAAACCCTAACACTTACCCTTATTCTAACCCTAACCCTAACCCTAACCCTAACCCTTACCGTAACCCTAACCCTAACTGTAACCCTAAGCCTAACACTTAACCTAAACCTAAACCTAACCCTAAACCTTACCCAAACCCTAACCCTAACCCTAACCCTTACCCTAACCCTAACCCTAACCCCAACCCTAACCCCTAACCCTAACCCTTAACATAACCCTAACCCTAACCCTAACCCTTACCCTAACCCTTACCCTTAACCAAACCTAAATCTAAATCTAACCCTAACCCTAACACTTAACCTAACCCTAACTCTATACCTAACTCTAACCCTAACCTAAACCTAACCCTAACCCTTACCCTAACCTAACCCTAACACTTACCCTAAGCCTAACCCTAACCCTAACCCTAACCATAACCCTAACCCTTGCCCTTACCCTAACCCTAACCCTAAACCTAACACTAAACCTAACCCTAACCCTAACCTTAACCCTAAGCCTAACCCTTGCCCTTACACTAACCCTAACCTTAAACCTAACCCTAACCCTATTCCTAACCCTAAACCTAAACCTTACCCTTACCCTAACCCTAACTCTAACCCTAAACCTAACTTTAACCCTAACCTTAACCCTAACCCTAACTCTAACCTTAAGCCTAACCCTTAACCTAACCCTAAACCTAACCGTAACCCTTACCCTTACCCTAACCCTAACCCTAACCTTAACCCTAAACTTAACCCTAACCTTAACCCTAACCCTAACTCTAACCCTAACCCTAACCCTTACCCTAACACTAACCCTACACCTAACCCTTACCCTAACACTAACCCTAACCCTAATCCTCACCCTAACCCTAACCCTAACCCTTACCCTTTTCCTAATCCTAACTCAAACCATAACCCTGAACCTTACCCTTACCCTTACCTAACCCTAACCCTAAACCTAACCTTAACCCTAACCCTAAACATAAGCCTAACCCTAACCCTTACCCTAACCCTAACCCTTACCCTAAACTTAATGCTAACCCTAACCCTAACCCTAACCCCAATCCTTACACTAACCCTTACCCTAAACCTAACCCTAACCCTAAACCTAACCCTAACACTTACCCTTACTCTAACCGTAACCCCAACCCTATCCCTAAACCTAACCCTTACCCTAACCCTTACCCTTACCCTTAACCTAACCCTAACCCTAACCCTAACACTTACCCTTACTCTAACCCTAACCCTAACCCTAACCCTAACCCTTACCGTAACCCTAACCCTAACTCTAACCCTAAGCCTAACATTTAACCTAATCCTAAACCTAACCCTAACCCTTAACCAAACCCTAACCCTAACCCTAACCCTTACCCTAACCCTAACCCTAACCCTAACCCTAACCCCTAACCCTAACCCTTAACATAACCCTAACCCTAACCCTAACCCTTACCCTAACCCTTACCCTTAATCAAACCTAAATCTAAATCTAAACCTAACCCTAACCCTTACCCTAAACTGGATGCTAACGCTAACCCTAACCCTAACCCTAAACCTTACCCTTACCCTAACCCTAACCCTAACCCCAAACCTGACCCTAACCCTTACCCTAACCGTAACACTTACGCTTACCCTAAACCTAACCCTAACCCTAACCCTAACCCTAACACTTACCCTTTTCTAACCCTAACCCCAACACTAACCGTAACCCTAACCCTAACCCTAACCCTAACCCTAACCCTTACCCTTACCCTAAACCTAACCATAACCCAAACACTTACCCTTACCCTAACCCTAACCCTAACCCTTACCCTAACCCTAACCCAATCCCTAACACTTACCCTTACCCTAAACCTAACCTTAACCCAAACACTTACCCTTACCCTAACCCTAACCCTAACCCTTACCCTAACCCTAACCCAATCCCTAACACTTACCCTTACCCTAAACCTAACCCTAACCCTAACACTACCCTAACCTTAACCCTTACCCCAACCTAACCCTAACCCTTACCCTAACCCTAACCCTAACCCGAACCCTAACCCCTAACCCTAACACTAACCCTCACCCTAACCTTTATCCCAAAACCTTACCCTTACCCTAACTCTAACCCTAACCCTAACCCTTACCGTACCCTAACCCTAACCCTAACCCTAACCCTTAACCTTACCCTAACCATAAATCTAACCCTAACCCTAACACTAACACTTACCCTAACCCTTCCCTAACCCCAACCCTAACCCTAACCCTACCTTAACCCTAACCCTAACCATAAGCCTAACATTAACTCTTCCACTAACTCTAACCCTAACCCTAACAGTGAACTTAATGCTAACCCTAACCCTTACTCTAACCCTGACGCTTTCCCTAACCCTGACCCTAACCCTAACACTAAACTTAACACTAACCCTAAACCAAACCCTTAACCTTACCCTAAACCTAACCCTAAACATAACCCTAAGCCTAACCCTAAACCCTAACCCTAACCCTAACCCTAACCCTTACCCTAACCCTAACCTTAACCCTAACACTACCCTAACACTTACCCTTAGCCTAACCCTAACCCTAATTCTAACCCTAACCCTTACTCTTACCCTAACCCTAACCCCAAACCTAACCCTAATCATAACCCTAAACCTTACTTTTACCCAAAACCTAACCCTAACCCTAACCTTAACGCTTACCCTTACCCTAAACCTAACCCTAACTCTACCCCTAACCCTAACCTACCACCTAAACCTAACCCTAACCCTAAACCTTAAGCTAACCCTAACCCTAACCCTAACACTTACCCTTACCCTAAACCTAACCGTTATCCTAACCCTAACCCTAACCCTAACCCTAACCCTTAACCTAACTCTAACACTAACACTAACCCCTAAACCTAACCCTTACCCCAACCGTAACCCTAAACCTAAACCTTACCCTTACCCTAACCCTAACCCTAAACCCATCCCTAAACCTAAACCTAACAATAACCCTAACCCTAACCCTAACCCTAAGTCTTACCCTTACCCTAACCTTAACCCTAAACCTAACTCTCACCCTAACCGTAACCCTAACCCTAACCTCTAACCCTAACCCTAAACCTAACCCTAATCCTTACCCTTATCCTAAACCTAACCCTAACACTAACACTTACCCTTACCCTAACAACTACCCTAACCCTAACCCTAACCCTTACCCTTACCCTAACCCTAACACCAACCCTAAACCTAACCCTAATCCTAATCCTTACCCTTAACCTAAACCTAACCCTAACCCTTACCCTAAACCTAACCCTAAACCTAACCCTAACCCTAACCCTAACCCTAACAGTTACCCTTACCCTCACCCTAACCCTAACCCTTAACCTAACCCTAACACTAACACTAACCCCTTACCGTATCTCTAACCCTAACACCTTACCGTAACTCTAACCCTAACCCTAACCCCTAACCCTAACCCTAACCATAACCAAAACCCTTACCCTTACCCTAACGCCTACCCTAACCCTAACCCTAACCCTTACCCTAACCCTTAACCTTACCCTAACCCTAACCCTAACCCTAACGTTAACCTCAACACTAAACCTAACCCTAACCCTAACCCTAACCCTAACACTTATCCTAAGACTAACCCTAACAAAAATATTAACCCTAACCATAACCATAACCATAACCCTAACCCTAACCCTAACCCTAAACCTAACCCTAACCTTAACCCCAACACTAAACCTAACCCTAACCCTAATCCTAACCCTTACCCTTACCCTAACCCTAACCCTAAACTTAACCCTAACGCTAATCCTAAACCAAACCCTTACACTTACCCTAACCCTAACCCTAAACCTAACCCTAACCCTAACCCTAACCATAATCCTAACCCTTACCCTAACCGTAACCCTAACCCTAAACCTAACCCTAACCCTAACCCTAACCCTAACCCTTACCCTTAAACTAACAATAACCCTAACCCTTACCCTAACCCAAACCCTAAACCTAACACTAACCCTTACCCTTACCCTCACCCTTACCCTAAACTTAACAATAGCCCCAACCTTATCCCTTATCCTTACCCAAACCCTAACCCTAACCCTGTCCCTAACCCTAACCATAAACCTAAACCTAATCCGTACCCTTAACCTAAACCTAACCCTAAACCTAACCCTAACCCTTACCCTTACCCTAACCCTAACCCTAACCCTAACCCTAACCCTAACCCTTACCCTAACCCTAACCCTTACCCTAACCCTAACCCTAACCCTAACCCTAACCCTTATCCTTACCCTAACCCTAACCATAACCCTAACCCTAAACCTAACCGTAACCCTCAACCTAACCCTTACCCTTTCCATTAAACTAAACCTACACCTAAACCTAACCCTAACCCTTACCCTTCCTCTAACCCTAAACCTAACCCTAAACCTAACCCTAACCCTAACCTTAACCCTAACCCTTACCCTAACCCTAACCCTTACCCAAACCCTAACCATAACCCTAACCCTTAACCTAACCCTAACCCTAACCCCTAACCCTAACCCTTAACCTAACCCTAACACTAACCCTAACCCTAACCCTTACCCTTAACCAAACCTAAATCTAAATCTAACCCTAACCCTAACCCTAACCCTTAACCTAACCCTAACCCTAAACCTAACTCTAACCCTAACCTAAACCTAACCCTAACCCTTACCCTAACCAAACCCTAACACTTACCCTAACCCTAACCCTAACCCTAACCCTTGCCCTTATCCTAACCCTAACCCTAAACCTAACAGTAACCCTAACCCTAACCCTAACCTTAACCCTAAGCCTAACCCTTGCACTTACACTAACCCTAACCTTACACCTAACCATAACCCTATTCCTAACCCTAAACCTAAACCTTACCCTTGCCCTAACCCTAACCCTAAACCTAACCCTAACCTTAACCCTAACCTTAACCCTAACCCTAACCCTAACTCTAACCCTAACCCTCACCCTTACCCTAACCCTAACCCTAACCCTAAAACTTACCCTTACCGTAACCCTAACCATAAACCTAACCCTAACCCTAAACTTAACCCTAAACTTAACCCTAACCCTAACCCTAACTCTAACCCTAACCCTTACCCTAACACTAACCCTAACCCTAATCCTCAACCTAACCCTAACCCTAACCCTAACCCTTACCCTTTTGATAATCCTAACTCAAAAAATAACCCTGAACCTAACCCTTACCCTTACCTAAACCTATCCCTAAACCTAAACTTAACCCTAACCCTAAACCTAAGCCTAACCCTAACCCTTACCCTAACACTAATCCTAACCCTAATCATCACCCTAACCCTAACCCTAACCCTAAACCTTACCCTAACCCTAACCCTAACCCTACCCCAATCCTTACCCTAACCCTTACCCTAAACCTAACCCTAACCCTAAAGCTAACCCTAACACTTATCCTTACTCTAACCCTAACCCCAACCCTATCCCTAAACCTAACCCTAACCCTAACCTTAACCCTAACCCTTACCCTAACCCTAACCCTAACCCTAACACTTACCCTTACCATAAACCTAACCCTAACCCTTACCGTAACCCTAACCCTAATTCTAACCCTAAGCCTAACACTTAACCTAACCCTAAACCTAACCCTAACCCTTACCCAAACCCTAACCCTAACCCTAACCCTTACCCTAACCCTAACCCTAACCCTAAAACTAACCCCTAACCCTAACCCTTAACCTAACCCTAACCCTAACCCTAACCCTTACCCTTAACCAAACCTAAATCTAAATCTAACCCTAACCCTAACACTAACCCTTAACTTAACCCTAACCCTAACCCTAACGCTTACCCTTAACCTAACCCTAAACCTAACTCTAACCCTAACCTAAACCTAACCCTAACCCTAACCCTTGCCCTTACCCTAACCCTAAACCTAAACCTAACACTAACCGTAACCCTAACCCTAACCTTAACCATAAGCCTAACCCTTGCCCTTACACTAACCCAAACCCTAAACCTAACCCTAACCCTATTCCTAAACCTAAACCTAAACCTTACCCTTACCCTAACCCTAAACCTAAACCTAACCCTAACCCTAACCTTAACCCTAACCTTAACCCTAACCCTAACCCTAACCCTAAACCTAAACCTAACCCTAACCTTTACCCTTACACTAACCCTAACCCTAAACCTAACCCTTACCCTTACCCTAACCCTAAACCTAACCCTAACCCTTACCCTTACCATAAACCTATCACTAACCCTAACCCTGACCCTAACTTTAACCCTAAACCTTAACCTTATACTAACCTTAACCGTAACCCTAACCCTAACACTTACCCTAAACCTAACCCTAACCCTAACCATAACACATAACCTTAGCCTAACCCTAACCCTAACCCTAAGCGTAACCCTAACCCTAACCCTAATCCTTAAATGTACCCTATCCCTAAACCTATCCTTAAAGCCAACCGCAAAGCTAACCCTAACCCTAACCCTAACACTTACACTTACCCTAACCCTAACCCTAATCCTAACCCTAACGCTAACCCTAATCCTAATCCTAACCTTACCCTTACACTAACCCTAACCCTAAACCTAACCCTATCTCTTACCCTAATCCTAACCCTTACCCTTACCCTAAACCTAACCCTAACCTTTAAACAAACCCTAACCCTAACCTTAACCCTTACCCTAACCCTAACCCTAAGCCTAACCCCAAAACCTAACCCTAACCCTAACCATCAATCTTACCCTAACCCTAACCCTAAACTTAAGCCTAACCGTAACCTTAACCGTAACCTTAACCCTAACCCTAACCCTTACCCTTGCCCTTACCCTAACCCTAACCCAAAACCTAACACTAACCCTAACACTAACCCTAACCCTAACACTTACCCTTAACCTAACTCTAACCCTAAACCTTACCCTTACCCTAACCCCAACCCTAAACTTAACCCCAACCCTAAAACTAACCCTAACCCTAAAGTTACCCTAACACTTACCATAACCTTAACCCTAACCCTAACCCTAACACTTAACCTTACCCTAACCCTAACACAAACCCTAACCCTTACCCTAAACCTAACACTAACTCTATACCTAACCCTAACCCTTACCCTAACCCTAAACCTAACCCTAACCCTAACCCTTACGCTAACCCTAACCCTAACCCTAACCCTAACCCTAACCCTAACCCTAACCCTTACCCTAAACCTAACCCTATACTTAATGCTAACCCTAACCCTAACCCTAAACCTAACCCTTACCCTAACACTAACCGTAACCCTAATCCTTACCCTTTCCCTAACCCTAACCCTAACTCTAACCCAACCTTAACCCTAACCCTAACCATAAGCCTAAACCTAACCCTTACCCTAACCCTAACCCTAACCCTTAACCTAAACTTGATGCTAACCCTAACCCCAATCCTTACCCTTACCCTTACCCTAACCCTAACCCTAACCCCAATCCTTACCCTAACCCTTACCCTAACCCTAACACTTACGCTTACCCTAAACCTAACCATAACTCTAACCCAAACCCTAAAACTTACCCTCACTCTAACCCTAACCCCAACATTAACCCTAACCCTAACCCTAAACCTAATCCTAACCCTTACCCTTACCCTAACCCTAACCCTAACCCTAACCCTTACCCTTACCCTAAACCTAACCCTAACCCTAACCCTTACCCTAACCTTAACCTTTACCCCAACCTAACCCTAACCCTTACCCTAACCCTAACCCTAACCCGAACCCTTACCATACCCTAACCCTAACCCTAAACCTAACCCTTAACCTTACCCCAAGCATAAACCTAACATTAACCCTCCCCCTAACTCTAACCCTAACTCTAACCCTAAAACTAACCCCTAACCCTAACCCTTAACCTAACCCTAACCCTAACCCTAACCCTTACCCTTAACCAAACCTAAATCTAAATCTAACCCTAACCCTAACACTAACCCTTAACCTAACCCTAACCCTAACCCTAACGCTTACCCTTAACCTAACCCTAAACCTAACTCTAACCCTAACCTAAACCTAACCCTAACCCTTACCCTAACCTAACCCTAACCCTAACCCTAACCCTAACCCTTGCCCTTACCCTAACCCTAAACCTAAACCTAACACTAACCGTAACCCTAACCCTAACCTTAACCCTAAGCCTAACCCTTGCCCTTACACTAACCCTAACCCTAAACCTAAGCCTAACCCTATTCCTAAACCTAAACCTAAACCTTACCCTTACCCTAACCCTAAACCTAAACCTAACCCTAACCCTAACCTTAACCCTAACCTTAACCCTAACCCTAACCCTAACCCTAAACCTAAACCTAACCCTAACCTTTACACTTACCCTAACCCTAACCCTAAAACTAACCCTAACCCTAAACCTAACCCTTACCCTTACCCTAACCCTAAACCTAACCCTAACCCTTACTCTTACCATAACCCTATCCCTAACCCTAACCCTGACCCTAACTTTAACCCTAAACCTTAACCTTATACTAACCTTAACCGTAACCCTAACCCTAACACTTACCCTAAACCTAACCCTAACCCTAACCATAACACATAACCTTAGCCTAACCCTAACCCTAACCCTAAGCGTAACCCTAACCCTAACCCTAATCCTTAAATGTACCCTATCCCTAAACCTATCCTTAAAGCCAACCGCAAATCTAACCCTAACCCTAACCCTAACACTTACACTTACCCTAACCCTAACCCTAATCCTAACCCTAGCCTTACCCTTACCCTAACCCTAACCCTAACTCTAACCCTAATCCTAACCCTAACCTTACCCTTACACTAACCCTAACCCTAAACCTAACCCTATCTCTTACCCTAATCCTAACCCTTACCCTTACCCTAAACCTAAACCTAACCCTTAAACAAACCCTAACCCTAACCTTAACCCTTACCCTAACCCTAACCCTAAGCCTAACCCCAAAACCTAACCCTAACCCTAACCATAAACCTTACCCTAACCCTAACCCTAAACTTAAGCCTAACCGTAACCTTAACCGTAACCTTAACCCTAACCCTAACCCTTACCCTTGCCCTTACCCTAACCCTAACCCAAAACCTAACACTAACCCTAACACTAACCCTAACCCTAACACTTACCCTTACCCTAACCCTAACCCTAAACCTTACCCTTACCCTAACCCCAACCCTAAACTTAACCCCAACCCTAAAACTAACCCTAACCCTAACGTTACCCTAACACTTACCATAACCTTAACCCTAACCCTAACCCTAACACTTAACCTTACCCTAACCCTAACACAAACCCTAACCCTTACCCTAAATCTAACACTAACCCTATACCTAACCCTAACCCTTACCCTAACCCTAAACCTAACCCTAACCCTAACCCTTACGCTAACCCTAACCCTAACACTAACCCTTACCCTTACCCTAACCCTAACCCTAAACTTAATGCTAACCCTAACCCTAACCCTAAACCTAACCCTTACCCTAACACTAACCGTAACCCTAATCCTTACCCTTTCCCTAACCCTAACCCTAACTCTAACCCAACCTTAACCCTAACCCTAACCATAAGCCTAAACCTAACCCTTACCCTAACCCTAACCCTAACCCTTAACCTAAACTTGATGCTAACCCTAACCCTAACCCTAACCCTAAACCTTACCCTTACCCTAACCCTAACCCTAACCCCAATCCTTACCCTAACCCTTACCCTAACCCTAACACTTACGCTTACCCTAAACCTAACCATAACTCTAACCCAAACCCTAACACTTACCCTCACTCTAACCGTAACCCCAACATTAACCCTAACCCTAACCCTAAACCTAATCCTAACCCTTACCCTTACCCTAACCCTAACCCTAACCCTAACCCTAACACTTACCCTTACCCTAAACCTAACCCTAACCCTAACCCTTACCCTAACCTTAACCTTTACCCCAACCTAACCCTAACCCTTACCCTAACCCTAACCCTAACCCGAACCCTTACCGTACCCTAACCCTAACCCTAAACCTAACCCTTAACCTTACCCCACGCATAAACCTAACATTAACCCTTCCCCTAACTCTAACCCTAACCCTAACCTTGAACTTAATGCTCACCCTAACCCTAACCCTAACCCTTACACTTACCCTAACCCTAACTCCAAACCTTACCCCTCCCCTAACCCTAACCCTAACCGTAACACTAAACTTAAACCTAACCCTAACCCTAACACTTAACCTTACCCTAAACCTAACCCTAAACATAACCCTAAGCATAACCCTAAACCCTAACTCTAACCCTAACCCTAATCCTAAACCTTACCCTTACCCTCACCCTAACCTTAACCCTAACCCTACCCCTGACACTTTCCCTTAGCCTAACCCTAAAGCTAATTCTAACCCTAACCCTTACTCTTTCCATAACCCTAACACTAAACCTAACCCTAATCCTAAACCTAAACCTTACTCTTACCCAAAACCTAACCCTAACCTTACCCTAAACCTAACCCTACCCCTAATCCTAACACTAACCCCTAACCCTTACCCTAATCCTAAACGTAACCCTAAACCTAACACTAACCCTTACCCTAACCCTAACCCTAACCCTAACCCTAACCCTAACCCTAACCCTTACCCTTACCGTAACACTAACCCTAAATCTAACCGTAATCCTAACCCTAACCCTTACCCTAAACTTAATGCTAACCCTAACCCTAACCCTAAACCTTACCCTTACCCTAGCCCTAACCCTAAGCCCAATCCTTATGCTATCCCTTACCCTAAACCTAACCATAACCCTAACCCTAACCCTAACCCTAACCCTAACCTTAACACTTACCCTTACTCTAACCCTAACCCCAAAACTAACCCTGAACCTAACCCTAACCCTAACCCTTACCCTTAAACTTAACCTAACCCTAACCCTAACCCTACCCCTAAACCTAACACTTACCCTTACCCTAACACTAACCCTAACCCTTACCCTAACCCTAACCCTAACTCTAACCCTAACACTTACCCTTACCCTAAACCTAACCCTAACCCTAAACCTTACCCTAACCCTAACCCTTACACCAACCTAACCCTAACCCTTACCCTAACCCTAACCCTAACCAGAACCCTAACCTCTAAACCTCACCTGAACCTTAACCCTAAACGTTACCCATACCCTAACCCTAACCCTAACCCTAACCCTTACCCTACCCTAACCCTATCCCTAAACCTAACCCTTACCCTTTCCCTAACCCTAAACCTAACCCGAACACTAACACTAATACTTACCCTAACCCTAAACCTTACCCTAACCTTAACCCTAACCCTAACCCTACCTTAACCCTAAACCTATACATAATCCTAACCCTAACCCTTACCCTAACCCTAACCCTAACCCTAACCCTAAACTTAATGCTAACCCTAACTCTAAACCTAACCCTAAACCTAACCCTAACCCTAACCATTACCCTTAACCTTACCCTAACCCTAACCCTGAACTTAACCCTTACCCTAACCCTAACACTAACTCTTACCCTTACCCTACACCTATACTTAACCCTAACCCTATCCCCTAACCCTAACCCTTACCCTTACCCTAACCCTAACCCTAAACCTAACCGTAACCCTAACCCTAACCCCTAACCCTAACCCTAATCCTAACCCTTACCTTAACTTAACGCAAACCCTAAGCTTAACCCTAACCCTAACAATAACCCTAAACCTAACCCCTACCCTTACCCAAACTCTAACCCTAACCCTAACCCAAAACCTTACCCTTACCCTAACCCTAACGCTAAACCTAACACTAACCCTAACCCTAACCCTTACCCTTACCCTAAACCTAACCCTAACCCTAACACTTCTCCTTACCCTATCCTTAACCCTAACCATAAACCCTAACCTAACCCTAACCCTAACACTTACCCTTATCCTAACCCTAAACCTAATCCTAAACCTAACCCAAACCCTAACCCTAACCCTTACGCTTAACCTAACGCCAAACCTAACCCTAACCCTAACCCTAACCCTAACCGTAACCTTAACCCTAACCCTTACCCTTACCCTAAAACTAACCCTAACCCTAACACTTACCCTTACCCGTACCCTAACCCTAACCCTAACCCTAACCCTAAACTCTACACTTACCCTAACCCTAACACTAACCCTTACCCTAAACCTAACCCTAACTCTAACCGTTACCCTAACCCTAACTCTAACCCTAACCCTTACCCAAACCCTAACCCTAACGCAAACCCTAACCCTAACCCTACCCCTAACCCTTACCCAAACCCTAACCCTATCCCTACCCCTAACCCTTACCCTAACCCTAACCCTTACACTTACCCTAATCCTAAACCTAAACTTAATCCCAACCCTAAACCTAACCCTAACGCTAACCCTTACCCTAACACATACCCTAACCCTAACCCTAATTCTAACACTTACCCTTACCCTAACTCTAACCCTTACCCTAACCCTTACCCTAAACCTAACCCTAACCCTAATCTTAACCTTAACCCTAACCCTAAAACTAACCCTAAGCCTAACCCTAACCCTAAACTTAACCCTAACCCTAACCCTAACCCTAACCCTTACCCTTACCCTAACTCTAACCCTAAAACTAATCCTAACCCTAACCCTAACCCTAACCCTTACCCTTACCCTAAACCTAACCCTAACTCTAACCCTAACCCTAACCTACCACATAAACCTAACCCTAACCCTTACCCTAAACCTAACCCTAAACCTAAACCTAAACCTAAACCTAACCCTAACCCTAACCCTAACCCTAACAGTTACCTTACCCTCACCCTAACCCTAACCCTTAACCTAACCCTAACACTAACACTAACCACTTACTTTAACTCTAACCCTAACCCTAACCCTAACCCTAACCATAACCATAACCAAAACCCTTACACTTACCCTAACCCTAACCCTAACCCTAACACTTACCCTTACCCTAACCCTAATACAAACCCTAACTCTTACCCTAACCCTAACCCTAACCCAAACCTTAACCCCAACACTAAACCTAACCCTAACCCTAACCCTATCTCTAACCATAAACATAACTCTAACACTAACCCTAACCCTAACCCTAACCCTTATCCTAAGCCTAACCCTAACCCTAACCTTAACCCTAACCCTAACCCTAACCCTAACCTTAACCCTAACCATAACCCTAAGCCTAAACATAACCCTAACCCTAACCCTAACCCTAACCCTAACCATAACCCCAACCCTAAACCTAACCCTAAACCTAACCCTAACCTTAACCCCAACACTAAACCTAACCCTAACCCCAACCCTAACGCTTACCCTTCCCCTAACCTTAACCCTAAACTTAACCCTAACGCTAATCCTAAACCTAACCCTTACACTTACCCTAACCCTAACCCTAACCCTAAACCTAACCCTAACCCTAACCCTAACCATAACCCTTACCCTTAAACTAACAATAACCCTAACCCTTAACCTAACCCAAACCCTAAACCTAACCCTAACCCTTACCCTTACCCTAACCCTAACCCTAACCCTAACCTTAACAATAGACCCAACCGTATCCCTTATCCTTACCCAAACCCTAACCCTAACCCTATCCCTAACCCTAACCCTAACCCTAAACCTAACCCTTACCCTTACCCTAAACCTAATCCTAAACCTAACCCTAACCTTACCCTTACCCTAACCCTAACCCTAAACCTAACCCTAACCTTAACCCTAACCCTTACACTAACCCTAACCCTTATCCTTACCCTAAGCCTAACCATAACCCTAACCCTAAACCTAACCGTAACTCTAAACCTAACCCTTACGCTTTCCCTTAAACTAAACCTAAACCTAAACCTAACCCTAACCCTTACCCTTAATCTAACCCTAAACCTAACCCTAAACCCACCCCTAACCCTAACCTTAACCCTAACACTCGCCCTTACCATAAAGCTCACCCTAACCCTAACCCTTACCCTTACCCTTACCCTTACCCTTACCCTAACCCTAACCCTAACCCTAACCCTAAACCTTACCCTTACCCTAACCCTAACACTAACCCTTACCCTAACCCTAACCCTAACTCTAAACCTAACCTTTACACTTACCCTTACCCTAACCCTAAACCTAGCTCTAACCCTAACCCTAACCCTTACCCTTACCTAACCATAACCCTAAGCCTAACCCTTACCCTAAACCTAACCCTAACCCTAAAACTTACCCTAACCCTAACCCTAACCCTAACTCTAACCCTTCCCTTACCCTAACCCTAACGCTAAACTTAACCCCAACCCTAAACCTAACCCTAACCCTAATGTTACCCTAACACTTACCCTAACCTTAAAACTAACCCTAACCCTAACACTTACCCTTACCCTAACCCTAACCCTAACCCTAACCCTAACCCTAACCCTAACCCTTACCCTTAACCAAACCTAAATCTAAATCTAACCCTAACCCTAACACTAACCCTTAACTTAACCCTAACCCTAACCCTAACGCTTACCCTTAACCTAACCCTAAACCTAACTCTAACCCTAACCTAAACCTAACCCTAACCCTAACCCTTGCCCTTACCCTAACCCTAAACCTAAACCTAACACTAACCGTAACCCTAACCCTAACCTTAACCATAAGCCTAACCCTTGCCCTTACACTAACCCAAACCCTAAACCTAACCCTAACCCTATTCCTAAACCTAAACCTAAACCTTACCCTTACCCTAACCCTAAACCTAAACCTAACCCTAACCCTAACCTTAACCCTAACCTTAACCCTAACCCTAACCCTAACCCTAAACCTAAACCTAACCCTAACCTTTACCCTTACACTAACCCTAACCCTAAACCTAACCCTTACCCTTACCCTAACCCTAAACCTAACCCTAACCCTTACCCTTACCATAAACCTATCACTAACCCTAACCCTGACCCTAACTTTAACCCTAAACCTTAACCTTATACTAACCTTAACCGTAACCCTAACCCTAACACTTACCCTAAACCTAACCCTAACCCTAACCATAACACATAACCTTAGCCTAACCCTAACCCTAACCCTAAGCGTAACCCTAACCCTAACCCTAATCCTTAAATGTACCCTATCCCTAAACCTATCCTTAAAGCCAACCGCAAAGCTAACCCTAACCCTAACCCTAACACTTACACTTACCCTAACCCTAACCCTAATCCTAACCCTAACGCTAACCCTAATCCTAATCCTAACCTTACCCTTACACTAACCCTAACCCTAAACCTAACCCTATCTCTTACCCTAATCCTAACCCTTACCCTTACCCTAAACCTAACCCTAACCTTTAAACAAACCCTAACCCTAACCTTAACCCTTACCCTAACCCTAACCCTAAGCCTAACCCCAAAACCTAACCCTAACCCTAACCATCAATCTTACCCTAACCCTAACCCTAAACTTAAGCCTAACCGTAACCTTAACCGTAACCTTAACCCTAACCCTAACCCTTACCCTTGCCCTTACCCTAACCCTAACCCAAAACCTAACACTAACCCTAACACTAACCCTAACCCTAACACTTACCCTTAACCTAACTCTAACCCTAAACCTTACCCTTACCCTAACCCCAACCCTAAACTTAACCCCAACCCTAAAACTAACCCTAACCCTAAAGTTACCCTAACACTTACCATAACCTTAACCCTAACCCTAACCCTAACACTTAACCTTACCCTAACCCTAACACAAACCCTAACCCTTACCCTAAACCTAACACTAACTCTATACCTAACCCTAACCCTTACCCTAACCCTAAACCTAACCCTAACCCTAACCCTTACGCTAACCCTAACCCTAACCCTAACCCTAACCCTAACCCTAACCCTAACCCTTACCCTAAACCTAACCCTATACTTAATGCTAACCCTAACCCTAACCCTAAACCTAACCCTTACCCTAACACTAACCGTAACCCTAATCCTTACCCTTTCCCTAACCCTAACCCTAACTCTAACCCAACCTTAACCCTAACCCTAACCATAAGCCTAAACCTAACCCTTACCCTAACCCTAACCCTAACCCTTAACCTAAACTTGATGCTAACCCTAACCCCAATCCTTACCCTTACCCTTACCCTAACCCTAACCCTAACCCCAATCCTTACCCTAACCCTTACCCTAACCCTAACACTTACGCTTACCCTAAACCTAACCATAACTCTAACCCAAACCCTAAAACTTACCCTCACTCTAACCCTAACCCCAACATTAACCCTAACCCTAACCCTAAACCTAATCCTAACCCTTACCCTTACCCTAACCCTAACCCTAACCCTAACCCTTACCCTTACCCTAAACCTAACCCTAACCCTAACCCTTACCCTAACCTTAACCTTTACCCCAACCTAACCCTAACCCTTACCCTAACCCTAACCCTAACCCGAACCCTTACCATACCCTAACCCTAACCCTAAACCTAACCCTTAACCTTACCCCAAGCATAAACCTAACATTAACCCTCCCCCTAACTCTAACCCTAACTCTAACCCTAAAACTAACCCCTAACCCTAACCCTTAACCTAACCCTAACCCTAACCCTAACCCTTACCCTTAACCAAACCTAAATCTAAATCTAACCCTAACCCTAACACTAACCCTTAACCTAACCCTAACCCTAACCCTAACGCTTACCCTTAACCTAACCCTAAACCTAACTCTAACCCTAACCTAAACCTAACCCTAACCCTTACCCTAACCTAACCCTAACCCTAACCCTAACCCTAACCCTTGCCCTTACCCTAACCCTAAACCTAAACCTAACACTAACCGTAACCCTAACCCTAACCTTAACCCTAAGCCTAACCCTTGCCCTTACACTAACCCTAACCCTAAACCTAAGCCTAACCCTATTCCTAAACCTAAACCTAAACCTTACCCTTACCCTAACCCTAAACCTAAACCTAACCCTAACCCTAACCTTAACCCTAACCTTAACCCTAACCCTAACCCTAACCCTAAACCTAAACCTAACCCTAACCTTTACACTTACCCTAACCCTAACCCTAAAACTAACCCTAACCCTAAACCTAACCCTTACCCTTACCCTAACCCTAAACCTAACCCTAACCCTTACTCTTACCATAACCCTATCCCTAACCCTAACCCTGACCCTAACTTTAACCCTAAACCTTAACCTTATACTAACCTTAACCGTAACCCTAACCCTAACACTTACCCTAAACCTAACCCTAACCCTAACCATAACACATAACCTTAGCCTAACCCTAACCCTAACCCTAAGCGTAACCCTAACCCTAACCCTAATCCTTAAATGTACCCTATCCCTAAACCTATCC
This sequence comes from Megascapheus bottae, assembly GCA_024803745.1. Lineage (NCBI taxonomy): Eukaryota > Metazoa > Chordata > Mammalia > Rodentia > Geomyidae > Megascapheus > Megascapheus bottae. Next base: position 4,409,525 of record JANJXV010000048.1, read on the forward strand.
TTAAAGCCAACCGCAAATCTAACCCTAACCCTAACCCTAACACTTACACTTACCCTAACCCTAACCCTAATCCTAACCCTAGCCTTACCCTTACCCTAACCCTAACCCTAACTCTAACCCTAATCCTAACCCTAACCTTACCCTTACACTAACCCTAACCCTAAACCTAACCCTATCTCTTACCCTAATCCTAACCCTTACCCTTACCCTAAACCTAAACCTAACCCTTAAACAAACCCTAACCCTAACCTTAACCCTTACCCTAACCCTAACCCTAAGCCTAACCCCAAAACCTAACCCTAACCCTAACCATAAACCTTACCCTAACCCTAACCCTAAACTTAAGCCTAACCGTAACCTTAACCGTAACCTTAACCCTAACCCTAACCCTTACCCTTGCCCTTACCCTAACCCTAACCCAAAACCTAACACTAACCCTAACACTAACCCTAACCCTAACACTTACCCTTACCCTAACCCTAACCCTAAACCTTACCCTTACCCTAACCCCAACCCTAAACTTAACCCCAACCCTAAAACTAACCCTAACCCTAACGTTACCCTAACACTTACCATAACCTTAACCCTAACCCTAACCCTAACACTTAACCTTACCCTAACCCTAACACAAACCCTAACCCTTACCCTAAATCTAACACTAACCCTATACCTAACCCTAACCCTTACCCTAACCCTAAACCTAACCCTAACCCTAACCCTTACGCTAACCCTAACCCTAACACTAACCCTTACCCTTACCCTAACCCTAACCCTAAACTTAATGCTAACCCTAACCCTAACCCTAAACCTAACCCTTACCCTAACACTAACCGTAACCCTAATCCTTACCCTTTCCCTAACCCTAACCCTAACTCTAACCCAACCTTAACCCTAACCCTAACCATAAGCCTAAACCTAACCCTTACCCTAACCCTAACCCTAACCCTTAACCTAAACTTGATGCTAACCCTAACCCTAACCCTAACCCTAAACCTTACCCTTACCCTAACCCTAACCCTAACCCCAATCCTTACCCTAACCCTTACCCTAACCCTAACACTTACGCTTACCCTAAACCTAACCATAACTCTAACCCAAACCCTAACACTTACCCTCACTCTAACCGTAACCCCAACATTAACCCTAACCCTAACCCTAAACCTAATCCTAACCCTTACCCTTACCCTAACCCTAACCCTAACCCTAACCCTAACACTTACCCTTACCCTAAACCTAACCCTAACCCTAACCCTTACCCTAACCTTAACCTTTACCCCAACCTAACCCTAACCCTTACCCTAACCCTAACCCTAACCCGAACCCTTACCGTACCCTAACCCTAACCCTAAACCTAACCCTTAACCTTACCCCACGCATAAACCTAACATTAACCCTTCCCCTAACTCTAACCCTAACCCTAACCTTGAACTTAATGCTCACCCTAACCCTAACCCTAACCCTTACACTTACCCTAACCCTAACTCCAAACCTTACCCCTCCCCTAACCCTAACCCTAACCGTAACACTAAACTTAAACCTAACCCTAACCCTAACACTTAACCTTACCCTAAACCTAACCCTAAACATAACCCTAAGCATAACCCTAAACCCTAACTCTAACCCTAACCCTAATCCTAAACCTTACCCTTACCCTCACCCTAACCTTAACCCTAACCCTACCCCTGACACTTTCCCTTAGCCTAACCCTAAAGCTAATTCTAACCCTAACCCTTACTCTTTCCATAACCCTAACACTAAACCTAACCCTAATCCTAAACCTAAACCTTACTCTTACCCAAAACCTAACCCTAACCTTACCCTAAACCTAACCCTACCCCTAATCCTAACACTAACCCCTAACCCTTACCCTAATCCTAAACGTAACCCTAAACCTAACACTAACCCTTACCCTAACCCTAACCCTAACCCTAACCCTAACCCTAACCCTTACCCTTACCGTAACACTAACCCTAAATCTAACCGTAATCCTAACCCTAACCCTTACCCTAAACTTAATGCTAACCCTAACCCTAACCCTAAACCTTACCCTTACCCTAGCCCTAACCCTAAGCCCAATCCTTATGCTATCCCTTACCCTAAACCTAACCATAACCCTAACCCTAACCCTAACCCTAACCCTAACCTTAACACTTACCCTTACTCTAACCCTAACCCCAAAACTAACCCTGAACCTAACCCTAACCCTAACCCTTACCCTTAAACTTAACCTAACCCTAACCCTAACCCTACCCCTAAACCTAACACTTACCCTTACCCTAACACTAACCCTAACCCTTACCCTAACCCTAACCCTAACTCTAACCCTAACACTTACCCTTACCCTAAACCTAACCCTAACCCTAAACCTTACCCTAACCCTAACCCTTACACCAACCTAACCCTAACCCTTACCCTAACCCTAACCCTAACCAGAACCCTAACCTCTAAACCTCACCTGAACCTTAACCCTAAACGTTACCCATACCCTAACCCTAACCCTAACCCTAACCCTTACCCTACCCTAACCCTATCCCTAAACCTAACCCTTACCCTTTCCCTAACCCTAAACCTAACCCGAACACTAACACTAATACTTACCCTAACCCTAAACCTTACCCTAACCTTAACCCTAACCCTAACCCTACCTTAACCCTAAACCTATACATAATCCTAACCCTAACCCTTACCCTAACCCTAACCCTAACCCTAACCCTAAACTTAATGCTAACCCTAACTCTAAACCTAACCCTAAACCTAACCCTAACCCTAACCATTACCCTTAACCTTACCCTAACCCTAACCCTGAACTTAACCCTTACCCTAACCCTAACACTAACTCTTACCCTTACCCTACACCTATACTTAACCCTAACCCTATCCCCTAACCCTAACCCTTACCCTTACCCTAACCCTAACCCTAAACCTAACCGTAACCCTAACCCTAACCCCTAACCCTAACCCTAATCCTAACCCTTA
>JANJXV010000048.1:4417500-4455000 GCA_024803745.1 Megascapheus bottae
CCTAACCAAAACCATAACCATAACCATAACCATAACCATAAACCTAACACTAACCCTAACCCTAACCCTTATCCTAAGCCTAAACCTAACCCTAACCTTAACCTTAATCCTAACCCTAACCTTAACCCTAACCATAACCATAACCCTAACCATAACCCTAACCCTAACCCTAACCATAACCATAACCATAACCCCAACCCTAACCCTAACCCTAACTCTAACACTAACCTTAACCCCAACCCTAAACCTAACCCTAACCCCAAACCTAACCCTTACCCTTCCCCTAAACCTAACCGTAACCCTAAATTTAACCCTAACGCTAATCCTAAACCTACCCCTAACACTTACCCTAACCCTAACCCTAACCCTAAACCTAACCCTAACCCTAACCATAACCCTAACCCTTACCCTTACCCTAACCCTAACCCTAACCCTAAACCTAACCCTAACCCTAACCATAACCATTACCCTTAAACTAACAATAACCCTAACCCTTACCCTAACCCAAACCCTAAACCTAACCCTAACCCTTACCCTTACCCTTACCCTCACCCTAAACCTAACCTTAACAATAGCCCCAACCGTATCCCTTATCCTTACCCAAACCCTCACCCTAACCCTAACCCTAACCCTAACCCTAAACCTAACCATTACCCACACCCTAATCCTAATCCTAAACCTAACCCTAACCTTACCCTTACCCTAACCCTAACCCTAACCCTAACCCTAACCTTAACCCTAACCCTTACACTAACCCTAACCCTTATCCTTACCCTAAGCCTAACCATAACCCTAACCCTAAACCTAACCGTAACTCTAAACCTAACCCTTACGCTTTCCCTTAAACTAAACCTAAACCTAAACCTAACCCTAACCCTTACCCTTAATCTAACCCTAAACCTAACCCTAAACCCACCCCTAACCCTAACCTTAACCCTAACACTCGCCCTTACCATAAACCTCACCCTAACCCTAACCCTTACCCTTACCCTTACCCTTACCCTAACCCTAACCCTAAACCTAACCCTAAACCTTACCCTTACCCTAACCCTAACACTAACCCTTACCCTAACCCTAACCCTAACTCTAAACCTAACTTTACCCTTACCCTTACCCTAACCCTAAACCTAGCTCTAACCCTAACCCTAACCCTTACCCTTACCTAACCATAACCCTAAGCCTAACCCTTACCCTAAACCTAACCCTAACCCTAACCCTAAAACTTACCCTAACCCTAACCCTAACCCTAACTCTAACCCTTCCCTTACCCTAACCCTAACCCTAAACTTAACCCCAACCCTAAACCTAACCCTAACCCTAATGTTACCCTAACACTTACCCTAACCTTAAAACTAACCCTAACCCTAACACTTACCCTTACCCTAACCCGAACCCTAACCCTAACCCTTACCCTAAACCTAACCCTAACCCCTAACCCTTACCCTAACCCTAACCCTAACCCCTTACCCTAATTCTTACCCTAAACCTAACCCTACCCCTAACCATAACCTCTAACCCTTACCCTAAATCTAACCCTAACCCTTACCCTAAACCTAACCCTAAACCTAACCCAAACCCTGACCCTCACCTTAACCCTAACCCTAACCCTTACCCCTACCCTAACCATAACCCTAACCCTAAACCTAACCCTAACCCTAACCCTAGCAGTTTCCCTTACCCTAACCCTAACCCTAACCCTTCACCTAACCCTAACACTAACCCTAACCCCTTACCCAAAATCTAACCCTAACCCTAACCCCTTACCTTTACCCTAATCCTAACCCTAACCCTAACACTTACCCTTACCCTAACCCCTACCATAACCCTAACCCTAACCCTAACCCTTACCCTAACCCTAACCCTAACCCTAAACCTAACACTTACCCTAACCCTAACCCTAAACCTAAGCCTCTCCCTAACCCTAACCTTAACCCTAACCTCTAACCCTAACACTAAACCTAACCCTAATCCTTACCCTTATCCTAAATCTAACACTAACACTAACAGTTACCCTTACTCTAACCCCTACCCTAACCCTACCCTAACGCTAACACTAACCCTAACCCTAACCCTAAACCTGACCCTATCCCTAACCCTAACCCTAATCCTACACCTAACCCTTACCCTTACCCTAAACCTAACCATAAGCCTAACCCTAACCCTTAACCTTACCCTAACCCTAACCGTAACCCTAAACCAAACCTTAACCCTAACACTCATCCTTATCATAAACCTAAACCTAACCCTTATCCTTACCCTAACCCTAACCCTAACCCTAATCCTAAACCTAACCGTAACCCTAAACCTAACCTTACCCTTTCCCTTACCCTAACCCTAAACCTAAACCTAACCCTAACCCTTATCCTTACCCTAACCCTAACCCTAACCCTAAACCTAACCCTAACCCTAACCTTAACCTAACCCTCACCCTTACCCTAAACCTAACACTAACCCTTACCCTTACACATACCCTAACCCTAACCCTAACCCTAAACCTTACCCTTACCCTCACCCTAACCCTAACCCTTAACCTAACACTAACACTAACACTAACCCCTTACCGTAACTCTAAACCTAACGACTAACCCTAAGCCTAACCATAACCAAAACCCTTACCCTTACCCTAAACCTAACCCTAACACTTACACTTACCCTAACTCCTACCCTAACCCTAACCCTAACCCTAACCCTTACCCTAACCCTTACCCTTACCCTAAACCTAACCCTAACCCAAACCTTAACCCCAACACTAAACCTAACCCTAAACCTAACCCTAACCCTAACCCTAACCATAACCATAACCATAACCCTAACACTAACCCTAACAATAACCCTTATCCTAAGCCTAACCCTAACCCTAACCTTAACCCTAACCCTAACCCTAAACTTAACCCTAACCATAAACCTAACCCTAACCCTAACCCTAACCATGATCATAACCATAACCCCAACCCTAACCCTAACCCTAACCCTAACCTTAACCCCAACACTAAACCTAACCCTATCCCCAACACTAACCCTTACCCTTCCCCTAACCCTAACCTTAAACTTAACCCTAACGCTAATCCTAAACCTAACCCTTACACTTACCTTAACCCTAACCCTAACCCTAAACCTAACCCCAACCCTAACCATAACCCTAACCCTTACCCTTACCCTAACCCTAACCCTAACTCTAACCCTAACCCTACCCTAAACCTTATCCTTACCCTAACCTTAACCCTAACCATAACGCTAAACCTAACCCTAAACATAAACCTAAACCTTACCCTTACCCTAACCCTAACCCTAAAACTAACCCTAACACTTACCCTAACACTAACCCTAACCCTAAGCCTAAACCTAACCCTAACAATAACCTTGCCCCTAACCCTTACCCTTACCCTAAACCTATCCCTAACCCTAAACCTTACCCTTACTCTTACCCTAACCCTAACCCTAACCCTTACCCTAACCCTAACCCTAACCCTAAACCTTACCCTAACCCTAATCTTAACCCTAACCCTTACCCCTACCCTAAACCAAACCCTAACCCCTCACCCTTACCCTAACCCTAACCCTAACCCTAACCCCTTACCCTAACTCTAACCCTAAACCTAACCCTACCCCTAACCATAACCTCTAACCCTTACCCTAAATCTAACTCTAACCCTTACCCTAAACCTAAACCTAACCCTAACCCTAACCCTAACCCTGACCCTTAACTTAACCATAACCCTAACCCTTACCCTTACCCTAACGATTACCCTAACCCTAACCCTAACAAAACCCTAACCCTAACAGTAACCCTAACAGTTACCCTTGCCCTAACCCTAACCCTTAACCTAATACTAACACTAACCCTAACCCCTTACCCTAAATCTAAACCTAACCCTAACCCCTTACCTTTACCCTAATCCTAACTCTAACCCTAAATCTTACCCTTACCTAACCCCTACCCTAACCCTAACCCTAACCCTAACCCTTACCCTTACCCTAACCCTAACCCTAACCCTAACCCTAAACTTAATGCTAACCCTAACTCTAAACCTAACCCTAAACCTAACGCTAACCCTAACCCTTACCCTTACCCTTATCCTAACTCTAACCCTAAACTTAACCCTTACCCTAACCCTAACACTAACTCTTACCCTTACCCTAAACCTATACCTAACCCTAACCCTATCCCCTAACCCTAACCCTTACCCTTACCCTAACCCTAACCATAAACCTAACCGTAAAACCAACCCTAACCCTACCGAAACGCTAATCCTAACCCTAACCTTAACCCTTACCCTTACGTTAACCCTAACCCTAACCCTAACCCTACCTTAACCCTAATCCTAACCAGAAACCTAACCCTACACTTACCCTAACCCTAACCCTAACCCTCATCCTAAACTTAATGCTAATCCTAAACCTAACCCTAACCCTTACCCTTACCCTAACCCTAACCCCAACCCCAATCCTTACACTACCCCTAACCATAACCTCTAACCCTTACCCTAAATCTAACCCTAACCCTTACCCTAAACCTAACCCTAACCCTAACCCTAACCCTGACCCTTACCTTAACCCTAACCCTAACCCTTACCCTTACCCTAACGATTACCCTAACCCTAACCCTAACCTAACCCTAACCCTAACAGTAACCATAACACTTACCCTTACCCTAACCCTAACCCTTAACCCAATACTAACACTAACCCTAACCCCTTACCCTAAATCTAAACCTAACCCTAACCCCTTAACTTTACCCTAATCCTAACCCTAACCCTAAATCTTACCCTTACCCTAACCCCTACCGTAACCCTAACCCTAACCCTAACCCTTACCCTTACCCTAACCCTAACCCTAACCCTAACCTTAAACCCAACACTAAACCTAAACCTAACCCTAACCCAAACCATAACCCTAACTCTAACCCTAACCCTAACCCTAACCATAACCATAACCCTAATACTAACCCTAACCCTAAACCTACCCCTAACCTTAAACCCAACACTAAACCGAACCATAACCCTAACCCTAACCCCTACCCTTACCCTAACCCTAACCCTAAACTTAACCCTAACGCTAATCCTAAACCTAACCCTTACACTTACCCTAACCGTAACCCTAACCCTAACCCTAACCCTAACCCTAACCCTTACCCTAACACTCACCCTCACCCTATCCCTAACCCTAACCCTAAACCTAACCCTAACCCTAACTCTAACCCTCACCCTTAAACTAACAATAACCCTAACACTTACCCTAACCCTAATCCTAACCCTTACCCTAACACTAACCCTAAGCCTAACCCATAACAGTAACCCTCAACGTAACTCTAACCCTAACCCTAACTCTAACCCTAACCCTAACCCTTACCCTAACCCTAAACCTAACCCTTACCCTAACCCTAACCCTAACCCTAAACTTAACCTTAACCATAACCCTGACTCTAAACTTAACCCTAACCCTAACCATAACCCTTGCCCTTACCCTAACCTAACCCTAAACCTAACACTAACCCTAACCCTAAACCTAACCCTAACACTTACCCTTACCCTAACCGTAACCCTAAACCTAAGCCTCTCCCTAACCCTAACCTTAACTCTAACCTCTAACCCTAACACTAAACCTAACCCTAATCCTTACCCTTATCCTAAATATAACACTAACACTAACAGTTACCCTAACCCTAACCCCTACCCTAACGCTAACCCTAACCCTAACCCTTACCCTAACCCTAACCTTAACCCTAACACTTACGCTTACACTAACACTAAACCTAACCCTAACCCTAACCATAACCCTAACCCTTACCCTTACCCCATCCCTAACCCTGACCCTAAACCTAACCCTAACCCTAACCCTCACCCTTAAACTAACAATAACCCTAACACTTACCCTAACCCTAATCCTAACCATTACCCTAACCCTAACCCTAAGCCTAACCCATAACACTAACCCTCAATGTAACTCTAACCCTAACCCTAACTCTAACCCTACCCTAACCCTTACCCTAACTCTAAACCTAACCCTTACCCTAACCCTAACCCTAACCCTAAACTTAACCCTAACCCTAACCCTTACCCAAAACTTAACCCTAACCCTAACCCTAACCCTTGCCCTTACCCTAACCCTAACCCTAAACCTAACACTAACCTTAACCCTAAACATAACACTAACACTTACCCTTACCCTAACCGTAACCCTAAACCTAAGCCTCTCCCTAACCCTAACCTTACCCCTAACCTCTAACCCTAACACTAAACCTAACCCTAATCCTTAACCTTATCCTAAATCTAACACTAACACTAACAGTTACCCTTACACTAACCCCTACCATAACGCTAACCCTAACTCTAACCCTTACCCTAACCCTAACCTTAACCCTAACCCTTATGCTTACCCTGTCACTAAACCTAACCTTAACCCTAACCCTTACGCTTACCCTGACACTAAACTTAACCCTAACCCTTACCCTAAACCTAATCCTAACACCTAACCCTATCCCTAACCCTAACCCTTACCCTTACCCTACCCTAACCCTAACTCTAACCCTAACCCTAAACCCTACACTAACCCTAACTCAAACGCTAACCCTAACCCTATCCCTAACCCTTACCCTAACCCTAAACCTAACCCTAACCCAAACCCTTACACTTACCCTAACATTAACCCTAACCCTAACCCTAACCCTAACCCTAACCCTAAACCTGACCCTATCCCTAACCCTAACCTTAACCCTACACCTAACCCTTACCCTTACCCTAAACATAACCCTAAGCCTAACCCTAACCTTTAACCTTACCCTAACCCTAACGGTAACCCTAAACCTAAACTTAACCCTAACCCTTACCCTAACACTAACCCTAACCCTAACCCTTATCCTTACCCTAACCCTAGCCCTAACCCTAATCCTAAACCTAACCGTAACCCTAAACCTAACCCTTACCCTTTCCCTTACCCTAACCCTAAACCTAAACCTAACCCTAACCCTTATCCTCACCCTAAACCTAACCCTAACCCTAAACCTAACCCTAACCCTAACCTTAACCCTAACCCTCACCCTAACCCTAAACCTAACCTAACCCTAACCCTTACCCTTACCCTTACCCTAACCCTAACCCTAACTCTAAAACTAACCATTACCCTTACCCTTACCCTAACCCTAAACCTAACCCTAACCCTAACCCTAACCCTTACCCTTACCTAACCGTAACCCTAACCCTAACCTTTACCCTAACCCTAACCCTAACCCTAACACTTACCCTAACCCTAACCCTAACCCTAAACCTTACCCTTACCCTAACCCTAACCCTAAACTTAACCCCAACCCTAAACCTAACCCTAACCCTAACGTTAACCTAACACTTACCCTAACCTTAACCCTAACCCTAACACTTACCCTTACCCTAACCCTAACACAAACCCTAACCCTTACCCTAAACATAACCCTAAATCTATACCTAACCCTAACCCTTACCCTAACCCTAAGCCTTACCCTAACCCTAACACTAACCCTTACCCTTACCCTAACCCTAACACTAAACTTAATGCTAACCCTAACCCTAAACCTAAACCTAACCCTTACCCTAACACTAACCCTAACCCTAATCCTTACCCTAACCCTAACCCTAACCCTAAACCTTACCCTTTCCCTAACCCTAACCCTAACTCTAACCCAACCTTAACCCTAACCATAACCATAAGCCTAAACGTAACCCTTACTCTAACCCTAACCCTAACCCTTACCCTAAAGTTGATGCTAACCCTAACCCTAACCCTAACCCTAAACCTTACCCTTACCCTAACCCTAACCCTAACCCCAATCCTTACCCTAACCCTTACCCTAACCCTAACACTTACGCTTACACTAAACCTAACCATAACCCTAACCCAAACCCTAACACTTACCCTTACTCTAACCCTAACCCCAACACTAACCCTAACCCTAATCCTAACCCTAATCCTAACCCTTACACTTACCCTAACCATAACCCTAACCCTAACCCAAACCCTAACACTTACCCTTACCCTAAACCTAACCCTAACCCTAACCCTTACCCTGACCTTAACCTTTACCCCAACCTAACCCTAACCCTTACCCTAACACTAACCCTAACCCTAACCCTTATCCTTACCCTAACCCTAGCCCTAACCCTAATCCTAAACCTAACCGTAACCCTAAACCTAACCCTTACCCTTTCCCTTACCCTAACCCTAAACCTAAACCTAACCCTAACCCTTATCCTTACCCTAACCCTAACCCTAACCCTAAACCTAACCCTAACCCTAACCTTAACCCTAACCCTCACCCTAACCCTAAACCTAACCTAACCCTAACCCTTACCCTTACCCTTACCCTAACCCTAACCCTAACTCTAAAACTAACCCTTACCCTTACCCTTACCCTAACCCTAAACCTAACCCTAACCCTAACCCTAACCCTTACCCTTACCTAACCGTAACCCTAACCCTAACCTTTACCCTAACCCTAACCCTAACCCTAACACTTACCCTAACCCTAACCCTAACCCTAAACCTTACCCTTACCCTAACCCTAACCCTAAACTTAACCCCAACCCTAAACCTAACCCTAACCCTAACGTTAACCTAACACTTACCCTAACCTTAACCCTAACCCTAACACTTACCCTTACCCTAACCCTAACACAAACCCTAACCCTTACGCTAAACATAACCCTAAACCTATACCTAACACTAACCCTTACCCTAACCCTAAGCCTTACCCTAACCCTAACACTAACCCTTACCCTTACCCTAACCCTAACCCTAAACTTAATGCTAACCCTAACCCTAAACCTAAACCTAACCCTTACCCTAACACTAACCCTAACCCTAATCCTTACCCTAACCCTAACCCTAACCCTAAACCTTACCCTTTCCCTAACCCTAACCCTAACTCTAACCCAACCTTAACCCTAACCATAACCATAAGCCTAAACGTAACCCTTACTCTAACCCTAACCCTAACCCTTACCCTAAAGTTGATGCTAACCCTAACCCTAACCCTAACCCTAAACCTTACCCTTACCCTAACCCTAACCCTAACCCCAATCCTTACCCTAACCCTTACCCTAAACCTAACACTTACGCTTACACTAAACCTAACCATAACCCTAACCCAAACCCTAACACTTACCCTTACTCTAACCCTAACCCCAACACTAACCCTAACCCTAATCCTAACCCTAATCCTAACCCTTACACTTACCCTAACCATAACCTTAACCCTAACCCAAACCCTAACACTTACCCTTACCCTAAACCTAACCCTAACCCTAACCCTTACCCTAACCTTAACCTTTACCCCAACCTAACCCTAACCCTTACCCTAACCCTAACCCTAACCCGAACCCTAACCCCTAACCCTAACACTAAAACTCACCCTAACCTTTATCCCTAAACCTTACCCTTACCCTAACCCTAACCCTAACCGTAACCCTTACAGTACCCTAACCCTAATCCTAAACCTAACCCTTAACCTTACCCTACGCATAAACCTAACATTAACCCTTCCCCTAACTCTAACCCTAACCCTAACCGTGAACTTAATGCTCACCCTAACCCTAACCCTAACCCTTACCCTTACCCTAACCCTAACCCTAACTCCAATCCTTACCCCTTCCCTAATTCTAACCCTAACCGTAACACTAAACTTAAACCTAACCCTAACCCTAACCCTTAACCTTACCCTAAACCTAACCCTAAACATAACCCTAAGCCTAACCCTAACCCCTAACTCTAACCCTAACCCTAACCCTAACCCTTACCCATAGCCTAACCCTAACCTTAACCCTAACCCTACCGCTAACACTTTCCCTTAGCCTAACCCTAACGCTAATTCTAACCCTAACGCTTACTCTTTCCCTAACCCTAACCCTAAACCTAATCCTAATCCTAAAAGTAAACCTTACTCTTACCCAAAACCTAACCCTAACCTTACCCTAACCCTAACCCTACCCATAATCCTAACACTAACCCCTAACCCTAACCATAATCCTAAACATAACCCTAAACCTAACACTAACCCTAACCCTAACCCTTACCCTAACCCTAGCCCTAAACCTAACCCTAAACCTAACCCTTACGCTTACCCTAACACTAACCCTAAACCTAACCGTAACCCTAACCCTAACCCTTACCCTAACCCTAACACTCACCCTTACCCTTGCCCTAACCCTAACCTTAATGGTAACCCTAAACCTAAACCTAAACCTCACATTACCCTAACCGTAACCCTTATCCTAAACCTAACCCTAACCCACAACCTAAACTTAACCCTAAACCTAACCATAATCCTAACCCTAACCCTTACCGTAACCCTAACCCTAACCCTTACCCTAAACTTAATGCTAACCCTTACCGTAACCCTAAACCTTACCCTTACCCTAGCCCTAACCCTAACCCCAATCCTTACCCTAACCCTTACCCTAAACCTAACCATAACCCTAAACCTAACCCTAACACTTACCCTTACTCTAACCCTAACCCCAAAACTAACCCTGAACCTAACCCTAACCCTAACCATTACCCTTACCCTTAACCTACACCTAACCCTAACCCTACCCCTAAAACTAACACTTACCCTTAACCTAACCCTAACCCTAACCCTTACCCTAACCCTAACCCTAACTCTAACCCTAACACTTACCCTTACCCTAAACCTAACCCTTACCCTAACCCTAACCCTCACACCAACCTAACCCTAACCCTTACCCTAACCCTTACCCTAACCCAAACCCTAACCCCTAAACCTCACCTGAACCTTAACCCTAAACGTTACCCTTACCCTAACCCTAACCCTAACCCTAACCCTTACCCTACCCTAACCCTAACCCTAAACCTAAACCTTACCCTTACCCTAACCCTAAACCTAACCTGAACCCTAACACTAAAACTTACCCTAACCCTAAATCATACCCTAACCCTAACCCTAACCCTAACCCTACCTTAACCCTAAATCTAAACATAAGCCTAACCATAACCCTTACCCTAACCCTAACCCTAACCCTAACCCTAAACTTAATGCTAACCCTAACTCTAAACCTAACCCTAAACCTAACGCTAACCCTAATGCTTACCCTTAAACTTACCCTAACTCTAACCCTAAACTTAACCCTTACCCTAACCCTAACACTAACTCTTACCCTTACCCTAAACCTATACCTAACCCTAACCCTATCCCCTAACCCTAACCCTTACCCTTACCCTAACCCTAACCCTAAACCTAACCGTAAAACCAACCATAACCCTACCGTAACACTAATCCTAACCCTAACCTTAACCCTTACCCTTACGTTAACCCTAACCCTAACCCTAACCCTACCTTAACCCTAAATCTAAACATAAGCCTAACCATAACCCTTACCCTAACCCTAACCCTAACCCTAACCCTAAACTTAATGCTAACCCTAACTCTAAACCTAACCCTAAACCTAACGCTAACCCTAATGCTTACCCTTAAACTTACCCTAACTCTAACCCTAAACTTAACCCTTACCCTAACCCTAACACTAACTCTTACCCTTACCCTAAACCTATACCTAACCCTAACCCTATCCCCTAACCCTAACCCTTACCCTTACCCTAACCCTAACCCTAAACCTAACCGTAAAACCAACCCTAACCCTACCGTAACGCTAATCCTAACCCTAACCTTAACCCTTACCCTTACGTTAACCCTAACCCTAACCCTAACCCTACCTTAACCCTAACCCTAACCAGAAGCCTAAGCCTACACTTACCCTAACCCTAACCCTAACCCTCATCCTAAACTTAATGCTAATCCTAAACCTAACCCTAACCCTTACCCTAACCCTAACCCTAACCCCAACCCCAATCCTTACCCTAACCCTAACCCTAACCCTAATCATAACACTTACCCTAACTCCTACCCTAACCCTAACCCTAACCCTAACACTAACCCTTACCCTAACCCTTACCCTTATCCTAACCCTAACCCTAACCCAAAACTTAACCCCAATACTAAACCTAACCCTAACCTTAACACTAACCCTAACCCTAACCCTAACCCTTACCCTTACCCTAACCCTTACCCTAACCCTAAACCAGCCCTAACCCTAACCCTAAACTTAACCCTTACCCTTACCCTAAACCTAACCCTAAAACTAACCCTAACCCTTACTCTTACCCTAACCCTAACACTAACCCTAACCCTAACCTTAACCCCAACACTTACCCTAACCCTAACCCTAACCCTAACCCTTATCCTTACCCTAACCCTAACCATAACCCTAACCCTAAACCTAACCGTAACTCTAAACCTAACCCTTACCCTTTCCCTTAAACTAACCCTAAACCTAAACCTAACCCTAACCCTAACCCTTAATCTAACCGTAAACCGAACCCTAAACCTAAGCATAACCCTAACTTTAACCCTAACCCCCACCCTTACCATAAACCTAACCCTAACCCTAACCCTTACCCTTACCCTTACCCTAACCCTAACCCTAACCCTAACCCTAAATCTTACCATTACCCTAACCCTAACACTAACCCTTACCCTAACCCTAGCCCTTACTCCAACCTAACCCTAACCCTAACCCTAACCCTAACCCTAACCCTAACTCTAACCCTAAACCTAACCTACCACCTAAACCTAACCCTAATCCTAACCCTTAACGTAACCCTACCCTAACCCTAGCACTTACCCTTACCCTAACCCTAACCCTTATCCTAACCCTAACCCTAACCCTAACCCTTAACCTAACACTAACACTAACCCTAACCCCTAACCCTAACCCTTACCCTAACCGTAACCCTAACCCTAAACCTTAACCTTATCCAAACCCTAAACGTAAACCTAACCCTAACCCTAACCCTAAACTTAACACTAACCCTAGCCCTAACTCTAACCCTAACCCTTACCCTTACCCTAACCCTAACCCTAAATTAACCCTCACCGTAACCCTAACCCTAACCCTAACCTCTAACCCTAACCCTAACCCTAAACCTAACCCCAATCCTTACCCTTATCCTAAACCTAACCCTAAAACTAACACTTACCCTTACCGTAACAACTACCCTAACCCTAACCCTAACCCTAAGCCTTACCGTAACCCTAACCCTAACCCTTACCCTTACCGTAACCCTAACACCAACCCTAAACCTATCCCTAACATTAATCCTTACACTTAACCTAAACCTAAACCTAACCCTTAACCTAAACCTAAACCTAAAACTAACCCTAACCCTAAACCTAACCCTAACCCTAACCCTAACCCTAACAGTTACCCTTACCATAACCCTAACCCTTAACCTAACCCTAACACTAACCCTAATCCATTACCCTAAATCTAACCCTAACCCTAACCCCTTACCCTTACCCTAATCCTAACCCTTACCCTTACCCTAACCCTAACCCTAACCCTAACCCTAACACTTACCCTTACCCTAACCCCTACCCTAACCCTAAACCTAACCCTAACCCTTACTCTAACCCTAACCCTTACCCTTACCCTAACCCTAACCCTAACCCTAACCTTTAACCCAACACTAAAACTAAACCTAACCCTAACCCTAACCATAACCATAACCCTAACTCTAACCCTAACCCTAACCCTAACCATAACCCTAACCATAACCCTAACCGTAACCCTAACCATAACCATAACCCTAACCCTAACCCTTACCTTTACCCTAACCCTAACCCTAAACTTAACCGTCACGCTAATCCTAAACCTAACCGTTACACTTACCCTAACCCTAACCCTAACCGTAAACCTAACCCTAACCCTAACCATAACCCTAACCTTACCCTTACTCTATCCCTAACCGTAACCCTAAACCTAACCCTAACCTTAACCCTATCCCTCACCCTTAAACTAACAATAACCCTAACCCTTACCCTAACCCTAATCCTAACCCTTACCCTAACCCTAAGCGTAACCCATAACACTAACCCTCAACTTAACTCTAACCCTAACCCTAACTCTAACCCTAACCCTAACCCTTACCCTAACCCTAAAACTAACCCTTACCCTAACCCTAAATCTAACCCTAACCTTAACCCTAACCATAACCCTGACCCTAAACTTAACCCTAACCCTAACCCTACCCCTTGCCCTTACCCTAACCCTAACCCTAAATCTAACCCTAACACTAACACTAAACCTAACCCTAACACTTACCCTTACCCTAACCCTAACCCTAAACCTAAGCCTCTCCCTAACCCTAACCTTAACCCTAACCTCTAACCCTAACACTAAACCTAACCCTAACCCTAACCCTAACCCTCACCTTTACCCTTACCATAACCCTAACCCTTACCCTTACACTAACACTATCCTTAACCCTTACCCTAACCCCTACCCTAACCATAACCGAAACGCTAACCCTAACCCTAACCCTTAACCCAACCCTAACCCTAACCCAAACCCTTACACTTACCCTAACATTAACCCTAACCCTAACCCTAACCCTAACCCTAACCCTTATCCTTAACCTAACCCTAACCCTAACCCTAATCCTAAACCTAACCGTAACCCTAAACCTAACCTTACCCTTTCCCATACCCTAACCCTAAACCTAATCCTAACCGTGACCCTTATACTTACCCTAATCCTAACCCTAAACCTGAACCTAACCCTAACCCTAACCTTAACCCTAACCCTCACCCTTACCCTAAACCTAACCCTAACACTAAGACTTACCCTTACCCTTACCCTAACCCTAACCCTAACCCTAAACCTTACCCTTACCCTCACCCTAACCCTAACCCTTAACCTAACCCTAACACTAACACTAACCACTTACCGTAACTCTAACCCTAACCCTAACCCCTAACCCTAACCCTAACCCTAACACTTACACTTACCCTAACTCCTACCCTAAACCTAACCCTAACCCTAACCCTTACCCTAACCCTTACCCTTACACTAACCCTAACCCTAACCCAAACCTTAACCCCAACACTAAACCTAACCCTAACCTTAACCCTAACCCTAACCCTAACCCTAAGCATAACCATAACCATAACCATAACCATAATCCTAACCCTAACCCTAACCCTAACCCTTATCCTTACCCTTACCCTATCCGTAACCCTAACCCTAAACCTAACTGTAACTCTAAAACTTACCCTTACCCTAATCCTAACACTAACCCTTACCCTAACCCTAACCCTAACTCTAAACCTAACCTTTACCCTTACCCTTACCCTAACCCTAAACCTAACCCTAAACCTAACCCTAACCCTTACCCTTACCTAACCATAACCCTAAGCCTAACCCTTACCCTAACCCTAACCCTAACCCTAACCCTAAAACTTACCCTAACCCTAACCCTAACCCTAACTCTAACCCTTACCCTTAACCTAACCCTAACCCTAAACTTAACCCCAACCCTAAACCTAACCCTAATCCTAATGTTACCCTAACACTTACCCTAACCTTAAACCTAACCCTAACACTTACCCTTACCCTAACCCTAACCCTAACCCTAACCCTTACCCTAAACCTAACCCTAACCCCTAACACTTACCCTAACCCTAACCCTAACCCTAACCCCTTACCCTAACTCTAACCCAAAACCTAACCCTACCCCTAACCATAACCTCTAACCCTTACCCTAAATCTAACCCTAACCCTTACTCTAAACCTAACCCTAAACCTAACCCTAACCCTGACCCTTATCTTAACCCTAACCATAACCCTTAACCTTACCCTAATGATAACCCTAACCATAACCCTAACCCTAGCAGTTACCCTTACCCTAACCCTAACCCTAACCCTTAACCTAACCCTAAGACTAACCCTAACCCCTTACCCTAAATCTAACCCTAACCCTAACCCCTTATTTTACCCTAATCCTAACCCTAACCCTAACACTTACCCTTACCCTAACCCCTACCCTAACCCTAACCCTAACTCTAACCCTTACCCTAACCCTAACCCTAACCCTTACCCTAACGCTAACCCTAAACCTAAGCCTCTCCCTAACCCTAACATTAACCCTAACCTCTAACCCTAACACTAAACCTAACCCTAATCCTTACCCTTATCCTAAATCTAACACTAACAGTAACAGTTTCCCTTACACTAACACCTAACCTAACGCTAACCCTAACCCTAACCCTTACCCTAACCCTAACCATAACCCTAACCCTAACCCTTACCATAAACCTAACCCTAACCATAACCATAACCATAACCCCAACCCTAACCCTAACCCTAACCCTAACCCTAACCATAACCCTTACCCTTAAACTAACAATAACGCTAACCCTTACCCTAACCCAAACCCTAAACCTAAACCTAACCCTTACCCTTACCCTCACCCTAACCCTAACCTTAACAATAGTCCCAATCGTATCCCTTATCCTTACCCAAACCCTAACCCTAACCCTATCCCTAACCGTAACCCTAACCTTAAATCTAACCCTTACCCTTACCCTAAACCTAACCCTAAACCTAACCGTAACCTTTACCCTTACCCTAACCCTAACCCTAACCCTAACCCTAACCTTAACCCTAACCCTTACACTAACCCTAACCCTAACCCTAACCCTTATCCTTACCCTAACCCTAACCATAACCCTAACCCTAAACCTAACCGTAACTCTAAACCTAACACTTACCCTTTCCCTTAAACTAACCCTAAACCTAAACCTAACCCTAACCCTTACCCTTAATCTAACCCTAAACCTAACCCTAACCCTAACCCTAACCCTAACCCTAACCTTAACCCTAACACTCACCCTTACCATAAACCTAACCCTAACCCTAACTCTTACCCTTACCCTTACCCTAACCCTAACCCTAACCCTAACCCTAACCCTAACCCTAAACCTTACCCTTCCCCTAACCCTAACACTAACCCTTACCCTAACCCTAAACCTAACTCTAAACCTAACCTTTACCCTTACCCTTATCCTAACCTAAACCTAACCCTAACCCTAACCCTAACCCTTATCCTTACCTAAACATAAACCTAAGCCTAACCTTTACCCTAACCCTAACCCTAACCCTAAACTTACCCTAACCCTAACCCTAACCCTAACTCTAACCCTTACCCTTACCCTAACCCTAACCCTAAACTTAACCTCAACCCTAAACCTAACCCTAACCATAATGTTACCCTAAAACTTACCCTAACCTTAAACCTAACCCTAACCCTAACACTTACCCTTTCCCTAACCCTAACCCTAACCCTAACCCTAACCCTAACCCTTACCCTAAACCTAACCCTAACCCCTAACCCTTACCCTAACCCTAACCCTAACCCTAACCCCTTACCCTAACCCTTACCCTAAACCTAAACCTAACCCTAACCCTAACCCTGACCCTTACCTTAACACTAACCCTAACCCTTACCCTTACCCTAACGATAACCCTAACCCTAACCCTAAACCTAACCCTAACCCTAACCCTAACCCTAAAAGTTACCCTTATCCTAACCCTAACCCTAACCCTTAACCTAACCCTAACACTAACCCTAACTCCTTCCCTAAATCTAACCCTAACCCCTTACCCTTACCCTAATCCTAACCCTAACCATAACACTTACAATTACCCTAATCCCTACCCTAACCCTAACCCTCACCCTTACCCTAACCCTAACTCTTACCCTTACACTAACCCTAACCCTAATCCTAACCTTAAACCCAACACTAAACCTAAACCTAACCCTAAACCTAACCCTAACCATAACCTTAACCCTAACCCTAACCATAACCCTAACCATAACCCTAAACATAACCCTAACCCTAACCCTAACCATAACCATAACCCAAACCCTAACCCTAACCCTAAACCTAACCCTAACCTTAAACCCAACACTAAACCTAACCCTAACCCTAAACCTAACCCTAACCATAACCCTAACCCTAACCCTAACCATAACCCTAACCATAAACCTAACCATAACCCTAACCCTAACCCTAACCATAACCATAACCCAAACCCTAACCCTAACCCTAAACCTAACCCTAACCTTAAACCCAACACTAAACCTAAACCTAACCCTAACCCTAACCTTAACCCTAACCATAACCCTAACCATAACCCTAAACATAATCCTAACCCTAACCCTAACCATAACCATAACCCAAACCCTAACCCTAACCCTAAACCTAACCCTAACCTTAAACCCAACACTAAACCTAACCCTAACCCTAAACCTAACCCTAACCATAACCCTAACCCTAACCCTAACCATAACCCTAACCATAAACCTAACCATAACCCTAACCCTAACCCTAACCATAACCATAACCCAAACCCTAACCCTAACCCTAAACCTAACCCTAACCTTCAACCCAACACTAAACCTAAACCTAACCCTAACCCTAACCCTTAACCTTACCCTAACCCTAACCCTAAACTTAACCCTAATGCTAATCCTAAACCTAACCCTTACACTTACCCTAACCCTAACCCTAACCCTAAACCTAACCCTAACCCTAACCATAACCCTAACCCTTACCCTTATCCTATCCCTAACCCTAACCCTAACCCTAAACCTAACCTTAACCCTAACCCTAACCCTCACCCTTAAACTAACAATAACCCTAACCCTTACCCTAACCCTAATCCTAAGCCTTACCCTAACCCTAACCATAAGCCTAACCCATAACACTAACCCTCAACGTAACTCTAACCCTAACCCTAACCCTAAACCTAACCCTTACCCTAACCCTAACCCTAACCCTAGACCTAAACCTAACCCTAACCATAACCCTTACCCTTAAACTAACAATAACGCTAACCCTTACCCTAACCCAAACCCTAAACCTAAACCTAACCCTTACCCTTACCCTCACCCTAACCCTAACCTTAACAATAGCCCCAACCGTATCCCTTATCCTTACCCAAACCCTAACCCTAACCCTATCCCTAACCCTAACCCTAACCTTAAACCTAACCCTTACCCTTACCCTAAACCTAACCCTAAACCTAACCCTAACCTTACCCTTACCCTAACCCTAACCCTAACCCTAACCCTAACCTTAACCCTAACCCTTACACTAACCCTAACCCTAACCCTAACCCTTATCCTTACCCTAATCCTAAACATAACCCTAACCCTAAACCTAACCGTAACTCTAAACCTAACCCTTACCCTTTCCCTTAAACTAACCCTAAACCTAAACCTAACCCTAACCCTTACCCTTAATCTAACCCTAAACCTAACCCTAACCCTAACCCTAACCCTAACCTTAACCCTAACACTCACCCTTACCATAAACCTAACCCTAACCCTAACTCTTACCCTTACCCTTAACCTAACCCTAACCCTAACCCTAACCCTAAACCTTACCCTTCCCATAACCCTAACACTAACCCTTACCCTAACCCTAAACCTAACTCTAAACCTAAACTTTACCCTTACCCTTACCCTAACCTAAACCTAACCCTAACCCTAACCCTAACCCTTATCCTTACCTAACCATAAAACTAAGCCTAACCCTAACCCTAACCCTAACCCTAACCCTAACCCTAAACTTACCCTAACCCTAACCCTAACCCTAACTCTAACCCTTACCCTTACCCTAACCCTAACCCTAAACTTAACCCCAACCCTAAACCTAACCCTAACCCTAATGTTACCCTAACACTTACCCTAACCTTAAACCTAACCCTAACCCTAACACTTACCCTTTCCCTAACCCTAACCCTAACCCTAACCCAAACCCTTACCATAAACCTAACCCTAACCCCTAACCCTTACCCTAACCCTAACCCTAACCCTAACCCCTTACCCTAACCCTTACCCTAAACCTAACCCTAACCCTAACCCTAACCCTGACCCTTACCTTAACACTAACCCTAACCCTTACCCTTACCCTAACGATAACCCTAACCCTAACCCTAAACCTAACCCTAACCCTAACCCTAACAGTTACCCTTACCCTAACCCTAACCCTAACCCTTAACCTAACCCTAACACTAACCCTAACCCCTTCCCTAAATCTAACCCTAACCCCTTACCCTTACCCTAATCCTAACCCTAACCATAACACTTACAATTACCCTAATCCCTACCCTAACCCTAACCCTAACCCTTACCCTAAACCTAACCCTTACCCTTACCCTAACCCTAACCCTAATCCTAACCTTAAACCCAACACTAAACCTAAACCTAACCCTAAACCTAACCCTAACCATAACCCTAACCATAACCCTAACCATAACCCTAACCCTAACCCTAACCATAACCATAACCCAAATCCTAACCCTAAACCTAAACCTAACCCTAACCTTAAACCCAACACCAAACCTAACCCTAACCCTAACCCTAACCCTAACCCTTACCCTAACCCTAACCCTAACCCTAAACCTAACCCTAACCCTAACCATAACCCTAACCCTTACCCTTATCCTATCCCTAACCCTAACCCTAAACCTAACCCTAACCCTAACCCTCACCCTCACCCTTAAACTAACAATAACCCTAACCCTTACCCTAACCCTAATCCTAACCCTTACCCTAACCCTAACCCTAAGCCTAACCCATAACACTAACCCTCAACGTAACTCTAACCCTAACCCTAACTCTAAACCTAACCCTAACCCTTATTCTAACCCTAAACCTAACCCTTACCCTAACCCTAACCCTAACCCTAACCTTAACACTAAACCTAGCACTGACCCTAAACTTAACCCTAACCCTAACCCTAACCCTTGCCCTTACCCTAACCCTAACCCTAAACCTAACACTAACACTAACCCTAAACCTAACCCTAACACTTAAACTTACCCTAACCCTAACCCTAAACCTAAGCCTCTCCCTAACCCTAACCTTAACCCTAACCTCTAACCCCAACACTAAACCTAACCCTAATCCTTACCCTTATCCTAAATCTAACACTACACTTACAGTTACCCTTACCCTAACACCTACCCTAACGCTAACCCTAACCCTAACCCTTACTCTAACCCTAACCTTAACCCTAACACTTACACTTACCCCAACACTAAACCTAACCCTAACCCTAACCCTAACCCTCCACCTTACCCTTACCCTAACCCTAACCCTTATCCTTACCCTATCTCTATCCCTAACCCTTACCCTAACCCCTATCCTAACCCTAACCCAAATGCTAACCCTAACCCTAACCCTAACCCTAACCCATACCCTAACCCTAACCCTAATCCAAACCCTTACACTTACCCTAACATTAACCCTAACCCTAACCCTAACCCTAAACCTGACCCTATCTCTAACCCTAACCCTAACCCTACACCTAACCTTTCCCTTACCCTAACCCTAAACCAAAAACGAACCCTAACCCTTATCATTACCCTAACCCTAACCCTAACCCTAAATTAACCCTAACCCTAACCTTAATCCTAACCGTCACCCTTACCCTAAACCTAACCCTAACCCTAACCCTTACCCTTACCCTTACCCTAACCCTAACCCTAAACCTTACCCTTACCCTAACCCTAACACTAACCGTTACCCTAACCCTAACCCTAACTATATAACTAACCCTTACCCTTACCCTTACCCTAACCCTAACCTAACCCTAACCCTAACCCTAACCCTTACCCTTACCTAACCGTAACCCTAACCATAACCCTTACCCAAACCCTAACCCTAACCCTAACACTTACCCTAACCCTAACCCTAACCCTAAACCTTACCCTTACCCTAACCCTAACCCTAAACTTAACCCCAACCCTAAACCTAACCCTAACCCTAACGTTACCCTAACACTTACCCTATCCTTAATCCTAACCCTAACCCTAACACTTACACTTACCCTAACCCTAATACAAATCCTAACCCTTACCCTAAACCTAAACCTAACCCTAAACCTAACCCTAACCCTTACCCTAACCCTAAACCTAACCCTAACCCTAACCCTTACCCTAACCCTAACCCTAACACTAACCCTAAACCTAATCCTTACCCTAAACCTAACCCTAACCCTTACCCTTTCCCTAACCCTAAGCATAACCCTAACCCTAAACCTTACTCTTACCCTTACCCTAACCCTAACCCTAACCCAACTTTAACCCTAACCCTAACCATAAGCCTAAACCTAACCCTTACCCTAACCCTAACCCTAACCCTTACCCTAAACTTGATGCTAACCCTACCCCTAACCCTAACCCTAAACCTTACCCTTACCCTAACCCTAACCCTAACCCCAAACCTTACCGTAACCCTTACCCTAACGCTAACAGTTACGCTTACCCTAAACCTAACCCTAATGCTAACCCAAACCCTAACATTTACCCTTACTCTAACCCTAACCCCAACACTAACCCTAACCCTAACCCTAACCCTAATCCTAACTCTTACCCATACCCTAACCCTAACCCTAACCCTAACCCTAAAACTTACCCTTACCCTAACCCTAACCCTAACCCTTACCCTAACCCTAACCCTAACCCTAACCCTAACCCTAACCCTAACACTTAACCTTACCCTAAACCTAACCCTGACCCTAACCCTTACACTAACCTTAACCTTTACCCCAACGTAACCCTAACCCTTACCCTAACCCTAACCCTAACCCGAACCCTAACCCCTAACCCTAACACTAAAACTCACCCTAAGCTTTATCCCTAAACCTTACCCTTACCCTAACCCTAACCCTAACCCTTCCCCTAAGCATTAACCTAACACTAACCCTAACACTAACACTTACTCTAACCATAACCCTTACCCTAACCCTAACCCTAACCCTCCCTTAACCCTAACCGTAACCAGAAGCCTAACATTAACCCTTCCCCTACCTCTAACCCTAACCCTAACCGTGAACTTAATGCTCACCCTAAAGCTAACCCTAAACCTTACCCTTACCCTAACCCTAACCCTAACTCCAAACCTTACCCCTTCCCTAACCCTAACCCTAACCATAACACTAAACTTAAACCTAACCCTAACCCTAACCCTTAACCTCAACCTAAACCTAACCCTAAACATAACCCTAAGCCTATCCCTAACCCCTAACTCTAACCCTAACCCTAACCCTAACCCTAACCCTAACCCTTACCCTTACACTAACCCTAACCTTAACCCTAAACCTACACCTAACACTTGCCCTTAGCCTAACCCTAACGCTAATTCTAACTCTAACCCTTACTCTTTCCCTAACCCTACCTCTAAACCTAACCCTAATCCTAAACCTAAACCTTACTCTTACCCAAAACCTAACCCTAACCTTACCCTAACCCTAACCCTAACCCTAATCCTAACCCTAACCCCTAACCCAAACCCTAACCCTAATCCTAAACGTAACCCTAAACCTAACACTAACTCTAACCCTAACCCTTACCCTAACCCTAACCCTAAACCTAACCCTAAACCTAACCCTTATCCTTACCCTAATACTAACCCAAAACCTAACCGTAACCCTAACCCTAACCCTTACCCTAACCCTAAACCTAACCATAACCCTAACCCTTACCCTTACCCTAACACTAACACTCACCCTTACCCTTACCCTAACCCTAACCTTAATGGTAACCCTAAAACTAAACCTAAACCTCACCCTTACTCTAACACTAACCCTAACCCTAACACTAACCCTAACCCTAAACCTTACCCTTACCTTACCCGAAACCTAAACCTAACCCTAACCCTAAACCTAACCTTAACCATAACCCTAACCATTATCCTAACCCTAACCCTTACCGTAACCCTAACCCTAACCCTTACCATAAACTCAATGCTAACCCTAACCCTAACACTAAACCTTACCCTTACCCTATCCCTAACCCTAACCACAATCCTTACCCTAACCCTTACCCTAAACCTAACCATAACCCTAAACCTAACCCTAACACTTACCCTTACTCTAACCCTAACCCCAAAAACTAACCCTAAACCTAACCCTAACCCTAACCCTTACCCTTACCCTTAACCTAACCCTAAGCCTAACTCTACCCCTAACCCTAACACTTACCCTTACCCTAAACCTAGCCCTAACTCTAACCCTTACCCTAACCCTAACCCTTACACCAACCTAACCCTAACCCTTACCCTAGCCCTAACCTGAACCCTAACCACTAAACCTCACCTAAACCTTAACCCTAAACCTTACCCTTACCGTAACCCTAACCCTAACCCTAACCCTTACCCTTCCCTAACCCTAACCCTAAACCTAACCCTTACCCTTACCCTAACCCTAAACCTTACCCGAACCCTAACACTAACACTTACCCTAACCCTAAACCTTACCCTAACCCTAACCCTAACCCTAACCCTACCTTAACCCTAAATCGTACCCTTACTCTAACCCTAACCCTTACCCTTACACTAACCCTAACCCTAACCCTAACCCTAACCCTAAATCGTACCCTTACTCTAACCCTAACCCTAACCCCTAACCCTAACCCTAACCCTAACCCTTACCTTAAACTAACGCTAACCCTAAACTTAACCCTAACCCTAACAATAACCCTACCCCTAACCCCTACCCTTACCCAAACTCTAACCCTAACCCTAACCCAACACCTTACCCTTACCCTAACCCTAACGCTAACCCTAACACTAACCCTAACCCTAACACTTACCCTTACCCTAACCCTAACCCTAACTCTAACACTTCCCCTTACCCTAACCCTAACCCTAACCATAACCCCTAACCTAACCCTAACCCTAACACTTACCTTTTCCTAACCCTAACCCTAACCCTAACCCTAAACCTATCCCTAACCCTAACCCTAACCCTTACGCTAACCCTAACCCTAACCCTAACCCTAACCCTAAACCTAACCCTAACCCTAAACTTAACCCTAACCCTTACCCTTACCCTAAAACTAACCCTAACCCTAACACTTACCCTTACCCGTACCCTAACCCTAACCCTAACCCTAAAACCTACACTTACCCTAACCCTAATACTAACCCTTACCCTAACCCTAACCCTAACTCTAACCGTTACTCTTACCTTTACCCTTAACGTTACCCTAATCCTAAACCTAACCCTAACACTTACCCTTACCCTAACCCTAACCCTAACCCTGTCCCTTACCCAAACCCTAACCATAACCTTACCCCTAACACTTCCCCTAACCCTAACCCTAACCCTTACACTTACCCTAATCCTAAACCTAAACTTAACCCCAACCATAAACCTAACCGTAACCCTAACCCTTACCCTAACACATACCCTAAACCTAACCCTAATTCTAACACTTACCCTTACCCTAACTCTAACCCATACCCTAACCCTTACCCTAACCATAACCCTAACCCTCACCTTAACCTTAACCCTAACCCTAAAACTAAGCCTTACCCTTACCCTAACCCTAAACCTAAACCTAACCCTAACCCTAACCCTAACCCTTACCCTTACCCTAACCCTAACCTTAAAACTAATCCTAACCCTAACCCTAACCCTAACCCTAACTCTAACGCTAACCCTTAACCTAACCCTAACCCTAACCCTAACCCTAGCACTTACCCTTACCCTTACCCGAACACTTATCCTAACATTAACCCTAACCCTAACCCTTAACCTAACTCTAACCCTAACCCTAACCACTAACCCTAACCCTTACCCTAACCGTAACCCTAACCCTAAACCTTACCCTTACCCTAACCCTAAACCTAACACTAACCCTAACCCTAACCCTAACCCTAACCCTTACCCATACCCTTACCCCAACCCTAACCCTAAACCTAACCCTCACCCTAACCCTAACCTCTAACCCTAACCCTAAACCTAACCCTAATCCTTACCCTTATCCTAAACCTAACCCTAACACTAACACTTACCCTTACCCTAACAACTACCCTAACCCTAACCCTAACCCTAAGCCTTACCCTAACCCTAACCCTAACCCTAACCCTTAACCTTACCCTAACCCTAACACCAACCCTAAATCTATCCCTAACATTAATCCTTACCCTTAACCTAAACCTAACCCTAACCCTAACCCTTACCCTAAACCTAACCCTAAACCTAACACTAACACTAAACCTAACACTAACGCTAACCCTAAACCTAAGAGTTACCCTTACCCTCACCCTAACCCTAACCCTTAAACTAACCCTAACACTAACACTAACCCCTTACTGTAACTCTAACCCTAACCCTAATCCCTAACCCTAACCCTAACCATAATCAAAACCCTTACCCTTACCCTAACCCTAACCCTAACCCTAACACTTACCCTTACCCTAACTCCTACCCTAACCCTAACCATAACCCTAACCCTTACCCTAAACCTTACCCTTACCCTAACCCTAACCCTAACCCTAACCTTAACCCAACACTAAACCTAACCCTAACCCTAACCCTAACCCTAACACTAACCCTTACCCTAACCCTTACCCTAACCCTAACCCTAACCTAGCCCCTAACCTTACCATTACCCTTACCCTTACTCTAACCCTAAACCTAACCCAAACCCTAACCCTAATCCTTACCCTTACCATGACCCTAACCCTAACCCTAACCCTTACCCTAACCCTAACCCTAACCCTAACACTTACCCTAACTCTAACCCTAACACTAACCCTTACCCTTACCCTCACCCTAACCCTAAACTTAACCCCAACCCTAAACCTAACCCTAACACTAACCCTTACCCTAACACTTACCCTAACCCTAATCCTAACCCTAACCCAAACCCTAACACTTACCCTTACTCTAACCCTAACCGTAACCCTAACCCTTACCATAACCCTAACCCTAACTCTAACCCTAAGCCTAACACTTAACCTAATCCTAAACCTAAACCTAACCCTTACCCAAACCCTAACCCTAACCCTAACCCTTACCCTAACCCTAACCCTAACCCTAACCCCTAACCCTAACCCTTAACCTAACTCTAACCCTAACCTTAACCCTTACCCTTAACGAAACCAAATCTAAATCTAACCCTAACCCTAACCCTTAAAATAACCCTAACCCTAACCCTAACCCTTACCCTTACCCTAACCTTAAACCTAACTCTAACTCTAACGTAAACCTAACCCTAACCCTTACCCTAACCTAACCATAACCCTTACCCTAAGCCTAACCCTAACCTTAACCCTAACCCTAACCCAAACCCTAACCTTACCCTTACCCGAACCCTAACCCTGAACCTAACACTAACCATAACCCTAACCTAACCTTAACCCTAAGCCTAACCCTTGCCCTTACACTAACCCTAACCCTAAACCTAACCCTAACCCTATTCCTAACCTTAACCCTAACCCTTACCCTAACCCTAACCCTAACCCTAAACCTAACCCTAACCCGAACCCTAACCCTAACCCTAACCCTAACCCTTCCCCTAACCCAAAAACTAACCCTAACCCTTACCCTAACCCTAACCCTTACCCTAACCTAACCCTAACCCTTACCCTAAGCCTAACCCTAATCCTAACCTTACCCATAACCCTAACCCTAACCCTAACCTTACCCTTACCCTAAACCTAACCCTAAAACTAACCCTAACCCTAACCCTAAACTTAACCCTAACACTAACCCTAACCCTTACCCTTACCCTAACCCTAGCCCTAAAACTAATCCTAGACCTAACCCTAACCCTAACCCTAACCCTTTCCATTACCCTAACCCTAACCCTAACCCTAACTCTAAATCTAACCCTAACCCACCACTTAAACCTAACCCTAACCCTAAACCTTAAGCTAACCCTAACCCTAACCCTAACACTTACCCTTACCCTAAACCTAACCCTTATCCTAACCCTAACACTAACCCTTAACCTAACGCTAACACTAACCCTAACCCCTAACTCTAACCCTTACCCTACCCGTAACCCTAACCCTAAACATTACCCTTACCCTCACCCTAACCCTAACCCTAACCCTAACCCTAACCCTTATCCTTACCCTAACCCTAAACCTAACCCTAACCCTCACCCTTACCCTAACCCTAACCCTAACCCTGACCCTAACTTTAACCCTAACCCATATCCTTACCCTAACCCTAACCCTTACCCTTACTCTAACCCTAACCCTAACCCTGACCCTAACTTCAACACTAACCCATATCCTTACCCTAATCCTAACCGTAACCATAACACTAACCCTAACCCTAACACATAACCTTAGCCTAACCCTAACGCTAACCCTAACCTTAACCCTAAACCTAACCCTAACCCTAACCCTAACCCTTACTCTTACCCTAACCCTAACACTAAAACTAACCCTAACCCTAACCCTAAACTTAACGCTAACCCTAACCCTAACCCTAACCCTTACCCTTACTCTAACAGTAACCCTAAAACTAATCCTAACCCTAACCCTAACCCTAACCCTTACTCTTACCCTAAACCTAACCCTAACTCTAACCCTAACCCTAACCTACCACCTAAACCTAACCCTAACCCTTAACCTAACCCTAACCCTACCCCTAGCACTTACCCTTAACCTAACCCTAACCCTAATCCTAACCCTAACCCTAACCCTAACACTTAACCTAACACTAACTCTAACCCTAACCCCTAACCCTAACCCTTACCCTAACCGTAACCCTAACCCTAAACCTAACACTAACCCTAACCCTAACCCTAACCCTAACCCTAACCCTAACCTTAACCCTAACCCTAAAACTAAGCCTTACCCTTACCCTAACCCTAAACCTAAACCTAACCATAACCCTAACCCTAACCCTTACTCTTACCCTAATCCTAACCCTGAAACTAACCCTAACCCTAACCCTAACCCTAAACTTAACCCTAACCCTAAGCCTAACCCTAACCCTTACCCTTACCCTAACCCTAACCTTAAAACTAATCCTAATCCTAACCCTAACCCTAACTCTAACCCTAACCCTTAACCTAACCCTAACCCTAACCCTAACCCTAGCACTTACCTTTAGCCTAACCTGAACCCTTATCCTAACATTAACCCTAACCCTAACCCTTAACCTAACTCTAACACTAACCCTAACCAATAACCCTAACCCTTACCCTAACCGTAACCCTAACCCTAAACCTTACCCTTACCCTAACCCTAAACCTAACACTAACCCTAACCCTAACCCTAACCCTTACCCTTACCCTTACCCCAACCCTAACCCTAAACCTAACCCTCACCCTAACCCTAACCTCTAACCCTAACCCTAAACCTAACCCTAATCCTTACCCTTATCCTAAACCTAACCCTAACACTAACACTTACCCTTACCCTAACAACTACCCTAACCCTAACCCTAACCCTAAGCCTTACCCTATCCCTAACCCTAACCCTAACCCTTACCCTTACCCTAACCCTAACACCAACCCTAAATCTATCCCTAACATTAATCCTTACCCTTAACCTAAACCTAACCCTAACCCTAACCCTTACCCTAAACCTAACCCTAAACCTAACACTAACACTAAACCTAACCCTAACGCTAACCCTAAACCTAAGAGTTACCCTTACCCTCACCCTAACCCTAACCCTTAAACTAACCCTAACACTAACACTAACCCCTTACTGTAACTCTAACCCTAACCCTAATCCCTAACCCTAACCCTAACCATAATCAAAACCCTTACCCTTACCCTAACCCTAACCCTAACCCTAACACTTACCCTTACCCTAACTCCTACCCTAACCCTAACCCTAACCCTAACCCTTACCCTAAACCTAACCCTAAACCTAACACTAACACTAAACCTAACACTAACGCTAACCCTAAACCTAAGAGTTACCCTTACCCTCACCCTAACCCTAACCCTTAAACTAACCCTAACACTAACACTAACCCCTTACTGTAACTCTAACCCTAACCCTAATCCCTAACCCTAACCCTAACCATAATCAAAACCCTTACCCTTACCCTAACCCTAACCCTAACCCTAACACTTACCCTTACCCTAACTCCTACCCTAACCCTAACCATAACCCTAACCCTTACCCTAAACCTTACCCTTACCCTAACCCTAACCCTAACCCTAACCTTAACCCAACACTAAACCTAACCCTAACCCTAACCCTAACCCTAACACTAACCCTTACCCTAACCCTTACCCTAACCCTAACCCTAACCTAGCCCCTAACCTTACCATTACCCTTACCCTTACTCTAACCCTAAACCTAACCCAAACCCTAACCCTAATCCTTACCCTTACCATGACCCTAACCCTAACCCTAACCCTTACCCTAACCCTAACCCTAACCCTAACACTTACCCTAACTCTAACCCTAACCCTAACCCTTACCCTTATCCTCACCCTAACCCTAAACTTAACCCCAACCCTAAACCTAACCCTAACACTAACCCTTACCCTAACACTTACCCTAACCCTAATCCTAACCCTAACCCAAACCCTAACACTTACCCTTACTCTAACCCTAACCGTAACCCTAACCCTTACCATAACCCTAACCCTAACTCTAACCCTAAGCCTAACACTTAACCTAATCCTAAACCTAAACCTAACCCTTACCCAAACCCTAACCCTAACCCTAACCCTTACCCTAACCCTAACCCTAACCCTAACCCCTAACCCTAACCCTTAACCTAACTCTAACCCTAACCTTAACCCTTACCCTTAACGAAACCAAATCTAAATCTAACCCTAACTCTAACCCTTAAAATAACCCTAACCCTAACCCTACCCTTACCCTTACCCTAACCTTAAACCTAACTCTAACTCTAACGTAAACCTAACCCTAACCCTTACCCTAACCTAACCATAACCCTTACCCTAAGCCTAACCCTAACCTTAACCCTAACCCTAACCCAAACCCTAACCTTACCCTTACCCGAACCCTAACCCTGAACCTAACACTAACCATAACCCTAACCTAACCTTAACCCTAAGCCTAACCCTTGCCCTTACACTAACCCTAACCCTAAACCTAACCCTAACCCTATTCCTAACCTTAACCCTAACCCTTACCCTAACCCTAACCCTAACCCTAAACCTAACCCTAACCCGAACCCTAACCCTAACCCTAACCCTAACCCTTACCCTAACCCAAAAACTAACCCTAACCCTTACCCTAACCCTAACCCTTACCCTAACCTAACCCTAACCCTTACCCTAAGCCTAACCCTAATCCTAACCTTACCCATAACCCTAACCCTAACCCTAACCTTACCCTTACCCTAAACCTAACCCTAAAACTAACCCTAACCCTAACCCTAAACTTAACCTTAACCCTAACACTAACCCTAACCCTTACCCTTACCCTAACCCTAGCCCTAAAACTAATCCTAGACCTAACCCTAACCCTAACCCTAACCCTTTCCATTACCCTAACCCTAACCCTAACCCTAACTCTAAATCTAACCCTAACCCACCACTTAAACCTAACCCTAACCCTAAACCTTAAGCTAACCCTAATCCTAACCCTAACACTTACCCTTACCCTAAACCTAACCCTTATCCTAACCCTAACACTAACCCTTAACCTAACACTAACACTAACCCTAACCCCTAACTCTAACCCTTACCCTACCCGTAACCCTAACCCTAAACATTACCCTTACCCTCACCCTAACCCTAACCCTAACCCTAACCCTAACCCTTATCCTTACCCTAACCCTAAACCTAACCCTAACCCTCACCCTTACCCTAACCCTAACCCTGACCCTAACTTTAACCCTAACCCATATCCTTACCCTAACCCTAACCCTTACCCTTACTCTAACCCTAACCCTAACCCTGACCCTAACTTCAACACTAACCCATATCCTTACCCTAATCCTAACCGTAACCATAACACTAACCCTAACCCTAACACATAACCTTAGCCTAACCCTAACGCTAACCCTAACCTTAACCCTAAACCTAACCCTAACCCTAACCCTAACCCTTACTCTTACCCTAACCCTAACACTAAAACTAACCCTAACCCTAACCCTAACCCTAAACTTAACCCTAACCCTAACCCTAACCCTAACCCTTACCCTTACTGTAACCGTAACCCTAAAACTAATCCTAACCCTAACCCTAACCCTAACCCTTACTCTTACCCTAAACCTAACCCTAACTCTAACCCTAACCCTAACCTACCACCTAAACCTAACCCTAACCCTTAACCTAACCCTAACCCTACCCCTAGCACTTACCCTTAACCTAACCCTAACCCTAATCCTAACCCTAACCCTAACCCTAACACTTAACCTAACACTAACTCTAACCCTAACCCCTAACCCTAACCCTTACCCTAACCGTAACCCTAACCCTAAACCTAACACTAACCCTAACCCTAACCCTAACCCTTACCCTTACCCTAACCCTTACCTTTACCCTAACATTAACATTGACCCTAACCCTTACCCTAACCCTAACCCTAAACCTAACCCTAACTCTTACCCTAATCCTAAACCTTACCTTTACCCTAACCCTAACCCTAACCCGTAAACAAACCCTAACCCTAACCCTAACCCTTACCCTAACCCTAACCCTAAGCCTATCCCCAAACCCTAACCCTAACCCTAACCATAAACCTTACCCTAACTCTAACCCTAACCCTAAACTTAAGCCTAAGCCTAACCTTAACCGTAACCTTAGCCCTAACCCTAACCCTAACCTTTGCCCTTTCCCTAACCCTAACCCAAAACCTAACCCTAACCCTAACCCTAACCCTAACACTTACCCTTACCCTAACCCTAACACTAAACCTAACCCTCACTCTAACCCTAACCCTAACCCTATCCTCTAACCTAACCCTAAACCTAAACCTAATCCTTACCCTTATCCTAAACCTAACCCTAACACTAACACTTACCCTTACCCTAAACCCTACCGTAACCCTAACCCTAAACCTACCCCTTACCCTAAACCCAAACCTAACCCTAATCCTTATCCTTATCCTAAACCTAACCCTAACACTAACACTTACCCTTACCCTAAACCCTACCCTAAACCTAACCCTAACCCTAACCCTTACCCTAACCTAACCCTACCCCTTACACTAACCCTAACCCTAACCCTAACCCTAACTTTAACCCTAACCCTAAGCCTAACCCTAACCCTTACCTTTACCCTAACATTAACATTAACCCTAACCCTTACCCTAAACCTAACCCTAACCTTACCCTAAACCTAACCTTAGACCTAACCCTAACCCGAATCCTAACCCTAACCTTAACCCTAACCCTAACCCTAACCCTTGCCCTTACCCCAACCCTAACCCTAAACCTACCACTAACCCTATCCCTAAACTGAACCCTAACCCTTACCCTTATCCTAACCCTAACCCTAAACCTAACCTCACCGTAACCCTAACCCTAAACCTAACCTCTAAACCTAACCCTAAACCTAACCCTAATCCTTACCCTTATCCTAAACCTAACCCTAACATTAATACTTACCATTACCCTAAACCCCACCCTAACCCTAACCTAACCCTAACCCTTACCCTAACATTAACCCTAAACCTAACCCTTACCCTTACCCTAACCCTAACCCTTACACTTACCCTAACCCTAACCCTAACCCTAAACCTAAACCTAACTCTAACCCTAACCCTAAACCTTGCCATTAGCTTAACCCTAACCCTAAACCTAACCCTTACGCTTACCCTAACACTAAACCTAACCCTAACCCTAACACTAACGCTTACCCTAACGCTAAACCTAACCCTAATCCTAACCCTAACACTAACCCTAAACCTAACCCTAACCCTAACCTTAACCCTAACCCTTACCCTTACCCTAAACCTAACCCTAACCCTAACACTTACCCTTACCCGTAACCTAACCATAACCCTAACCCTAACCCTAAACCTTACACATACCCTAACCCTAACACTAACCCTTACCCTAACCCTAACCCTAACTCTAACCGTTACCCTTACCCTTACCCTAACCCTAAACCTAACCCTAACCCTAACCCTAACCCTAAACCTTACCCTGAACCTAACCCTAACCCTAACCCTAACCCTTATCCTAATCCTAACCCAAACCCTAATTCTAACACTTACCCTTACCCTAAACCTAAACTTAACCCCAACCCTAAACCTAACCCTAACCCTAACCCTTACCCTATAACTTACCCTAACCCTAATTCTAACACTTACCCTTACCCTAAACCTAACCCTAACTCTAACCCTTACCCTAACCCTAACCCTAACCCTAACCCCTAATTGTAACTCTTAACCTAACACTAACCCTAAACCTAACCCTAACCCTTACCCTTAACCAACCCTAAATGTAACTCTAACCCTAACCCTAACCCTTAACCTAACCCTAACCCTAACCCTTACCCTAACCCTTACCCTTAACTTCACCATAAACCTAACTCTAACCCTAAACTAACCCTAACCCTAACCCATACCCTAACCTAACCCTAACCCTTACCCTAAGCCTAACCCTAACCCTAACCCTAACCCTTAAACTAACCCTAACCCTAACCCTAACCCTTACCCTTAACCTAACCATAAACCTAACTCTAACCCTAACTTAACCCTAACCCTAACCCTTACCCTAAACCTAACCCTAAACCTAATGTTACCCTAACACTTACCCTTACCTTAAACCTAACCCTAACCCTAACACTTACCCTTACCCTAACCCTAACCCTAACCATAACCCTAATCCTAACACTTACCCTAACACTAAACCTAACCCTAACCCTAAACCTTACCCTAACCCTAACCCTAACACTAACCTTTACCCTTACCCTAACCCTAACCCTAAACTTAATGCTAACACTAACCCTAACCATAAACCTAACCCTCACCCTAACACTAACCCTAACCTAATCCTTACCCTAACCCTAACCCTAACCCTAACCCTAACCCTAACCCTAAACCTTACCCTTACCCTTACCCTTACCCTATCCCTAACTCTAACCCAACCTTAACCCTAAACCTAACCATGAGCCTAACCCTAACCCTTACCCTAACCCTAACCCTAACCCTTACCCTAAACTTGATGCTAACCCTAACCCTAACCCTAACCCTAAACCTTACCCTTACCCTAACCCTAACCCAAACCCCAATCCTGACCCTAACCCTTACTGTAACCGTAACACTTACGCTTACCCTAAACCTAACCCTAACCCTAACCCTAACCCTAACACTTACCCTTACTCTAACCCTAACCCCAACACTAACCGTAACCCTAACCCTAACCCTAACCCTAACCCTAACCCTTACCCTTACCCTAACCCTAACCATAACCCTAACCCAAACACTTACCCTTACCCTAACCCTAACCCTAACCCTTACCCTAACCCTAACCCTAACCCTAACACTTACCCTTAACCTAAACCTAACCTTAAACTTAACCCTTACCCTAAACTTAATCCTTACCCCAACCTAACCCTAACCCTTACCCTAACCCTAACCCTAACCCGAACCCTAACCCCTAACCCTAACACTAACCCTCACCCTAACGTTTATCCCAAAACCTAACCCTTACCCTAAACCTAACCCTAACCCTAACCCTAACCCTTACCCTTAACCAACCCTAAATCTAATTCTAACCCTAACCCTAACCTTTAACATAACGCTAACCCTAACCCTAACCCTAACCCTAACCCTTACCCTTAACCTACCCATAAACCTAACTCTAACCATAACCTAACCCTAACCCTAACCCTTACCATAACCTAACCCTAACCCTTACCCTAAGCCTAACCCTAACCCTAAACTTACCCTTAACCCTAACCCTAACCCTAACCTTACCCTTACCCTAAACCTAACCCTAAAACTAACCCTAACTCTAACCCTAACCCTAAACTTAACCCTAACCCTAACCCTAACCCTTACCCTTACCCTAACCCTAACCCTAAAATTAATCCTAGCCCTAACCATAACCCTAACCCTTACCCTTACCCTAACGCTAACCCTAACCCTAACTCTAACTCTAACCCTAACATAACACCTAAACCTAACCCTAACCCTATACCTTAATCTAACCCTAACCCTAACCCTAACACTTACCCTTACCCTAACCCTAACCCTTATCCTAACCCTAACCCTAACCCTTAACCTAACGCTAACACTAACCCTAACCCCTCACCCTAACCCTTACCCTTACCCTAACCCTAACCCTAACCCCAATCCTTACCCTAACCCTAACCCTTACCCTAAAAATTACCCTTTCCCTAACCCTAACCCTAACCCAAACACTAAACTTAACCCTAACCCTTAACCTTACCCTAACCCTAACCCTAACCCTAACACTTTCCCTAACCCTAACCGTAACCCTAAACCTAACAATAACCCTAACCCTAAACCTCACCCTTACCCTAAACCTAACCATAACGCTAACCCTAAACCTTACCCTTACACTAACCCTAAGCCTAACACCTAACCCTAACCCTAACCCTAACCCTTACCTTAACCTAACCCTAACCCTAACCTTAACCCTAACCCTAACAATAACCCTAACCCTAACCCCTACCCTTACCCAAACTCTAACCCTAACCCTAACCCAAAACCTTACCCTTACCCTAACCCTAACGGTAACCCTAACCCTAACCCTAACCCTAACCCTTACCCTTACCCTAACCCTAACCCTAACCCTAACCGTAACCCTAACACTCCCCCTTACCCTAACCCTAACACTAACCCTTACCCTAAACCTAACCCTAACCCTAACCCCTAACCCAAACACTAACCCTAACCTTTACCCTTACCCTAACCCTAACCCTAACTCTAAACCTAAACCTAACCCTAACCCTTACCCTAATCCTAACCCTAACCCTAACTCTAACCCTGACCCTAACACTAACCCTAACGATAACCCCTAACGTCATCCTAACCCTAACCCTAACTGGACGCTCACCCTTACACTTACCCTATACTAACCCTAACACAAACCCTTACAATAACCCTAACCCTAACCCTAAACCTTACCCTAACCCTAACCCTAAACACTAACACTAACACTAACCCTTACGCTCACCTTAACCTAAACTTAAACATAACCCTTACCCTTACCCTAACCGTAACCCTAAACCTTACCCTTACCCTAACCCTAACCCTAACCTTAACCCCAACCATAACCTAACCCTAACCCTTACCCATACCCTTACCCTAAGCCTACACCTAAGTCTAACCCCTAACCTAACCCTAACCCTAACCCTAAACCTTACCCTAACCCTAACCCTAACCATAACCCCTAAACCTAAACCTAACCCTAAACCTAACCCTTACACTTACACTAACGCTAACCCCAAACCTAACCCTAACACTAACTCTTATCCTTACCCTAACCCTAACCCTAACCCTAATATTAACCGTTACCCTAACCCTAACCCTAACCCTAAGCCTTTCCCTAACCCTAACACTAAACCTAACCCTAACCCTTACCCTTACCCTAACCCTAACCCTAACTCTAACCCTAACCCTAACCCTAACCCTAACCCTAACCCTTACACTAATCTGAAACCGAAACAGAACCCTTACCCTAACCCTAACCCTAAACCTAACCCTAACCTAAACCTTACCCTAACCCTAACCCTAACCCTAATCCTTACCCTAACCCTAACCCTAACCCTAAACCTACCTTTAACACTAACCCTACCCTAAACTTAACCCGTACCTTTACACTAACGCTAACCCTAACCCTAACCCTAACCCTAACCTTAACCCTTACCCTTACCCTAACCCTAACCCTAATCCTAACCCTAACTCTAAACCTAACCCTAGCCCTAACCCTAACCCTAACCC